>CM053790.1:106852307-107117307 GCA_028749045.1 Cupressus sempervirens | reverse complement strand
ATTAGTATTACTCTGAGATACTTTTTGGTTGCCTGTTGAAGACCAATGGATATTGTGATTATCAGTGATACCTTCAGTTGCCAATAGAGAACTATTGTGGTCATGATTATCTATGGATGTTTTTTAGTTGTTCATGGAGATTTGATGCTCTTATTGTGGATTATCTTTTGGTATGTTTCCAATCACTTGTATAGGACTGTGGTGATTTTTTGATTTATGATTCCATGAGCTTAGGGCAGGTTATCTACTTGTACTGTCAGGAAGTGGCTTGCAATGGGGGTTGGGGCCCTAAGTGGCTGCTAGGGTAACTCATTATAAGTTGTTTAATAAGTGAAAATATTACACCTAATACTGACTTAAATGAAACTAATAAGATAATTGTTTGTTCTCGCCCATGGCTCGAGTGCTAGTACAGACTAAGATGGGAGTAGAGAGAATGCTTGGTTGTGACCTTGCATTTTGTAGTATGCCTCGTCAGTATGAGAGGATACTAGTGGTCGTATAGGGATCACTAGGGGGCTAGGGTCTATTGAGAGACTACCAGGGTAACTCTAGTGTGATCCATGCGATGACACTTTCCTGCTTACATAGTAGGTTTCCTACATGTCTTTGGGTGCCTCTGGGATTAGATGTCGGTTTGTGTTGGAACCTTTGAGTTAGTAAACTTTTAGGATTCCTGGACTTAGAGAGTATTTGTGCTATGTGATTAATAGCCTATTTGGGACTTGAGATTATCTCCTCAGCGCGGTGGGAGTGGACCATTTAGGTTCCATGTAGTCGGGTAGTAGTGCTTTTTCACTCTTATCATTTGAGATCCATTTGAGACACTATGACTGATGCATTCTTGTTGGCATCTATCTTCATTCTATTCATGGATTATGATGGTGGACACATATCCTTTTATTGATGATTAGCATATGATAGATGATGTTATTTACTTATCTTCTACTTTATTTTGCATGTTAGATATCTTCCTGCATATGATGTAGTATGTTTTAGGAGTGACATTCCTATTATGATAATATCTATGATCTCTTCGATGATTTGGAATGTTACACATGGAGGGATGGCTAGGGCCCATGATGGTCTAATGATGCTATTTACAGTTGGGAGGAACCGTGCACTTAGTTAGTTATGTTTGGATATCTTTTATGATGGATGTTTTATATCTTCTATGATGATGTACTTTATTTTCACATATGCATATTCTTTTATATCTTTCATACCCTATGACATGTACAGTGGATGATTGAGCTTTCTAAAATGTAATCTATTAAGGGACATTTGGAAAAAAGTATGTTTTTTTAGGAACATTAGACTTATCATTATTATTTCATGGAGATGTGATGTTAGATGGAATCATTAATAGTTAAATTAGATGTGATTCAACATTAAGGGATCCTTGAAGAATGTAACCTGTTATGTATGTTTATGTTTACTTTCATTTGAATGATGTTATTGCTTCCGCTACTATCTTGTGAATGGTTAACTTCCATGTTAAAAAAAAAAAAATGCTACCAAACTTTGTGAAACTTTAGGTTAATTCTTTGGATTGCTTGGCTCGCATTACAATTATCTTCTTCTTCATTAGATCTGCTACTACCAACAAAATCTCCACATTTCCTTGCACTCCTTATCAAATTATATTGAATATTTAGGGCACTAAAAGATATTTCAACTCTAGCTAGATCTCTAGGCTATCTCAGATCTACTTCGGCAAATTGTATTCTTCTAAGCAATGTTTCCTTTGTGAAATCTTTAGTGTAGGGCATTGCTATTTGAATCATCTGAGCTAATTTCTTGAATGGCAACATCAAAACTTTTAACTTCTTCCATATTACTTCATCATCTTCCTTGGTTCCACCAAGAGACCAAATTCCTGCAACAAGTTATGATATTCCACTAATATAGCTTCTTATAGATTCATCTTCCATCATCTTAGCATCTTGAAATGCACATATCCAATTATACAATCTCATTATTTTTTCATGTGTATTACTTTCAAAAGTATGTTCTAATGCTTTCCAAATTTCATGGGATGTTTGAAGTAACTTTACCTAACTATATTCATTCTCTAGAAGAGCTGATAGTAGAGATTATTTGGCTCTCATGTTGCAAATCAATAAATCTCTTTCTATTGCAGTGCATTGTTCAAGTTATTCTTCTTCCACAATTGTCTTCTCACTCTTTGTCAAGATCCAATAACCCAAACCCATGCACAAAAGATGATTATTAATCTTCTCCTTCCAAATTTCATAGTTGGCCCCATTAAATATAGGACTATCCTTTTTGAAAAGATTCACCATCGATCTGTCAAAGTTGTTAAGCTTATCCATCAAGGACTTGATACTCTAATACTACTTGTTAGAATATATAGTCCATTAATATAACTCAAATGTGGGTGTGAATCAATTATCCAAATATTATCACAATTTTCATCCTTAAACAAACTTAACCATGTGGATACATTTAGTACATATGAGTCCCTGTTAGGAGACTTTGAATCCCTATTAAGAGTTATGGAAGACAATTGAACCCACTGTCCAAACAACTTCAAGGTCAAGAGTAATGAACCCATTTCCCAAATGATCTTTGTATTATTCCTTGTATAATAATAGAAATGAAATATACTTATTTCCTCTTCTTCTATCTTGTCAACCAAACCTTTGTTCCTTCTGATCTTGTAACCAAATCACATAGCTCACATCCAATAATCTCTTGGATTGCTTACTCACATTCAGTAAGCAATCTGCTCTTTTTTGCACTTTGCACTTTATACAATGATCACAACACTCATACTCCTATTAAAAACAAGTAAAACATCTTTCCTTTATATCATATCTTCATAATAATTCCTTGAGTTGGCCTTGAGGTTTTTCCAATTAATTATAATAAGATAATTAATTAATTAAATTACAATAGCATTGTTGGCTCACAGATTATACAAAACTTCACATGTGTGATACTAGGGCTCACATATTCAATGATGTTATCAAAAAAGTATCCTTTGTCACTTCTTGACTACACATCTTTTCATTACATCTCAGATGTAAGATAGCAAATAAACATCATGAACTTCTTTCCCAATACTCTATGTAAATCAGGTAAAACTTTTGTACATCTTTGAGTTAGACTCTGTGCACTTGGCCACATCATTAGGACATAGTGTAGAACATGTCCATGACTGTGCATCACCAAACAATCAAACCATTGTCTGTACCATTAAGATCATTGGCTTCTACTCAGCCAATCTTTATAGAAACCATGCTATGTTGACATCAATGATGAACACAATCATGAATGCAACATGTCAACACTCTCTAATACTTAGGATAATCCCCAAGAGTGTTATCATTAGCATTCATGCTAACAAAAATAACATATAATCTCTAATAGGTTATATTCAAATAAATAAATTCTAGTAGAAAATTCCAATAGAAGGTCCTGAATAATGCATAGTTTTATAGTGTAAGCACCCTATTTAACTTTAATGGATCATATAAATATAATTTCTTAGATATGATGGGATATTCTAGAAATCATAGATTGCTATTGAGGAGGAAAATTTATTGGGAACTTTCAAGGCTACCGAGACCCTAGTTCATAAACACCCTTCAATATATCACTTTTGTAATGAATAGCTATGTATGGTCACCTATCCAAAGGTATGGTTTTACCCCTAGGACTTCATCTTAATCATTTTAGACTCAAGAACATAAGTGGAGAAACTCACTTTTTCCTTCTTTTCTATTTTTTACAATTTAGGCATAGAATAGACCTAGTTCCCAATTAGGCCTCCTAATGCATTTTTTCCTATATTGTGTGCACACTCACCAAAAACCCACAAGTTTAAATTAAAAATCCTAGCACACTTTTGGGGGTACCTTAATTTTATAATTATCTAGATCTTAGTTCTACTTCTAACTATGTCAACCCATACTATTACATATAAGCCTATGTTATTCCTAATAGGGAACTTTCACAAATAACTAGCCTTGTTACACTTTACAACTTCAAAATAATGGTAGGGGATGTGCTTCCCCACCTTATCAAATTAAACCATGCAATTATAAATGTTTTATCACTTTTAATTACACAATTATATTCAATTTTGCACCAAGAACACAAACAATCACACTGTACAAATTGACTAAGGCTCACTAGTTCTCTCGATTGCACTCAGTTTCCTACCTTAAACCTTTTGTATCCTTTAGGGGACTCCCTTAACTAGTGGTCCTAAAATGGTAATTGAATTTCCATAGTGATAATTCAAATTTTGTATCCTTTAGAGGAATCCCTTAGCTAGTGGTCCTCAAATGGTAATTGAATTTCCATAGTAAGAATTCAAATTTGATAACTTTCTTGTGAAAACTCTATCAAGGATAGCATTCCTGACTAGCCTTACTAAATTGGGATTCAAAACCTTAAAGTTTACAAAAATTATTCAAAACAATTACAATTTCTAGTTAACAACTTAATATACATATCATAAAAGATTCTAGACAAGAACTAATTTGTATATAATACAAATGCAATTGAGGAATAATCAAATTCATAGAAAACTAGTCATATTTTACTTATTCACCAACTCCAAATAACTAAAAAGGGCACATGAATTATCAAAAACATTTTTATAAATACCTTCTTGCTAACACCCCCAATGATATTTTTTCTACTTCTACGAGCATTGGGTGGATTTCCCTTTTCAACTTCTAAAAATTGTCATGCAAATTTTTGACAACTTTGACAAAATGTTACAACATTTAACAATTGACAATATAGGATCTCATAATATTCCAAAATTGTTCACAAATGACTTAAAACATGCTAAGACCCTATATACCCCCTTTCTAGACCATCTAGGACCCATTTACCAAGGATTGACCATGATAGCTAAAGTATACCTATCATGTCATTGGTGTTACAATATGGGCCTTTATTACTTTTTCTAATTGGTCCTTAAGACTTTATTCTTCCCCTTGCATTTCCTTACTCTTGGCATACCACGATCCTTCAATTTTTTGTTGGATCTTCATGATGAGGTGTTCTCACACCAATTACAATCATAAGATTTGATTGGAGGAGAATGATATATAAGAAATCTCAAAGTATTCTTGTAAATAATATAGGAAAGAGAGAGAGAGAGAGAGAGAGAGAGAGAGAGAGAGAGAGAGAGAGAGAGAGAGAGAGAGAGAGAGAGAGAGAAGATTTTGACTAGAGAGATTCAAATTATTTGTTATTCATAACCAACTAATTTTTTTGACCTAGATATCATAAAATAAAATTAGTCAAGTAGCTCCCTCATATGAAATATTCATGTTTAATTAGCATTAAGGACATGTATACAAGTGCATTAAAGACTTGAGTGATTTTGAGTGTCACAAAAAAGAAGATGCAAGTTTATGCAAATAAAAAAACTAAGTTGTGGTTTGACAAAATTGCTTTACATAGTGAAAATTAAATTTAATTCATTAACCTTTTCTTTTTTTGACAGAACACCCACTAGGTTGTAGAGTCTAAAAAGAGACTATTCAACCAAGCTACTAAATAATCTCAGTAGAATTTATGCAACACAATATTTGACATGAATTCAACTTATTTATTTATTAATAATTGATCACATGAAACATGTCATGATGTATGTCCTTCCTGGTTATGTTCAACTATAGAAGCAATTATAGTAAAAATTCTCCAAGATATCACAAGTTCCAAACAAAACCTAGCTAGCTAGATCTATAACACTATAAAAAAATATGATAGAATCCCTAAGAACAATCTAAATTTGTGCTCACAAGCCACCAAGAAACCTTCTTGGTTTCTAAGGCATCCTTAGCTAGTAGGTCTGCTAAACTTTTCTCATCCTAGCTATAAGGAAACTTGCATTAAAAAAAAAATGTTTCCACATAAACCTAATAGATTTGAAATAAATATGCAATTAGAATCCACTTGCAAGAGAAAAGACAACATACCCACAAAAATGTGACACAAGATATACCCTGGGAAACCCTCATTGAGGGAAAAAAATTCAAACTCCAAGAGCATCCATCATCATGTATTATTCAACAAAAACACCGTTGCAATAAAACCATGTAAGCCTTAAAATCCATACCCACAACTAAGAAATACATGTGAACAAACATGAATCCACACATCCCATGCCATACTTCCAACCTTCACAAATGCTCCCTTGGCTAACCTGTCAAGTCTTGTCCTGCTCAACTCTTTCCTTTTTTTTTAGTCTCTACAACTACCCTTTTGACTTCTTATATAGTAGCAAGTCCCACTAAACCACCAAGTGGTATTACATAAACCATGTGCTACCTAATCCATTGACCCCACATTTACTATTGTGATATTTAATTCTTTTCCCTAATATTAAATAATTACATCAAATATTGTCACAATGTTTCAATACAACTCATCAAGTATATCCCATGGGAATCTTTACATGTTGCATGTCCATCTAGGTGATCCTAAGTGAAACATTACATGATAAAATAAAATAATACCATATAATAGTATTATGCAATGTGTGCAACATGCATAACTCAACACTAGCTACTCTTCTCTAGTTGGCTTACTCCTTCATTTCCTACAACACTACCTAAAATGCTTCTTTTATATGACATGGTGACAAGTTGGCTTGTTACAAATAGAAGACAATAGAAATAGAGACAAGAAAAATATGTCTTATGTAATCTTACAACAATCATTAAACACAGATAGGAGAAATAACCAAGACCAAGAATAGGGTCATCACATCCCCATGATCAATCCACATCATGATTATATGCAACACAAATTAAATACACAAGTTGGCTGGTCAAAAAATCAAGAACACTCATTTGGTGAGCCAAAGTACTGATCAACAATATAAATAACCAAGTAAATTAAGTATAAACCAAGAATATTGATAAAATTCATCCACCAAACTGCATGTTCATGGTGCACGAGTTCCATTGAGACAAATACCAAAAAAGCACCATGAAGATCACCAAGTCCATTTGGCAAGTGAGCTCGCTAGTGAAGACACATCTTCTAATAAAGAACCACCACAAAAATACCAACCATCACCAACTTCCAATCGATTTCACCAATTCCAAGATCAAAAGCCACTCCAACATACAAGATTGCCAACTACCCCTAGATGTTCCTACATCAAACACCCTAGGTACAATAAGGTGATGTTTTAAATATCTAGATGAGCATCTTTTTGGATTCAAAACATAAACCATGGACTGATTCTTCACATACATGTCATCCAAGTCCTCAAATTGTACATTATTTTCTCCATTCTACTTCTGCAAATCCTTTTCTATAACAGACAACTATTTACCTTATCTTTCTACATCTTTCTTTTGTTTTCTACATGCCTATTTTCATTGCTAATCTCCACTCCTTTTAGAATCCTTCAAATCAACTCTCTTATTAAATATCAAATTCCTCCTATTGAGATCTATATCCTAAAAAGGAATTAGAAAAAAATTCATGACACCCTAATTAATAGTAAATGTATTTTTGACTCAATAATGTACAACCTTACAATCATACAAGAAAGGTCTTCCAAGAAATAAGTGACAACTACTTATGTCCATAATATCACATAATATTTGATTCATATACTACCCAATCCTTGAAAATTAGCAAGACATTGCTCCCTCACCTCTAAAGCTTGTTTATCTTGCAACCAACTAATCATATAAGGATAAGGTTATATCACTCTCCTCAAATCAAGTTTTTGAACTATCTCCATAGAAACCAATTTATTAGTACTACCACTATCCACAATCACATTCCAACATTTACCTCTAGACTTGCATTAAGTTTTGAAAAAAATCTTCTTTAAAAAGGTTCCAGCACCTTCTTACCATGCCATATTTTCTAGAATAGGAAGTTCTCCTCTACCTCAAGATCAATCATCGAGTTCTCATTTTCATTCACCACAAAAATTGTTCTATCAATGACCTTCTTTTCAGCATGGGGATATTCAAGATATCTATGTCCTTCTTCACCATAATTATAACAAGTTCCCTTAATTCCATCTCTACTTGTTCATCACCTCGATTCAGCAAGTTTTGATTCACCCATAGTAGTGTGTTTATCTTTCAACAAGTGTTCCTACTTCTCCTTCCTTTAGGAAGTAACCTTATTTCTTCTAGATTCAACTTATCTTCTATCTTTAGGGAATTATAATAAGCATGATCAACTACATCATTCTTCAACATTCTAATCTCACCCTGAATATTGAATGTTAGGCCATTAATATACATATCCACCTTTTCCTTAGAAATTTTTTTATGCTTAGAGAAAATTCTTAACTTGTAAAGTGACTTAGTATAATCCTTCATGATCATATCCTTCTGCTTCAAATTCTCCAACTAAATAATTAGATCTAGTTCATAATCAAAAGGAATGAACTTAGCCTTCCTTTTTTTCACCATCAATCTACATAGAGTGATATTCATTTCACCTTCCTCTTCTCTATCTCTTTGCAATTATTTCCACCATAAAGAAGTATGTCCTTTCAACTAGTTTATGCCAACCTTACTCTTAGAAAATCTCTAATATCATCTAACTCAAATTAGTCTTCCAACTCACCAATCTAATCAATTAGGTCCTTAAAATTTGAAGTACCTAAGAAATTAGAAACCTTCATCTTATGCTTTAGTTTCAATTGAGCTCTAGATCTATCCAACTAACTAGTTCTTCCTTCCATAGATCTATCTTCTCGACTAGATTCAATAGCTTCAAAGTCTTCAATAACTTCCTCATAAGCATCTTTTGTACCCACATTCCTTGGTACACCAACTATAGCCCTCATGATCACTGTGACCATATCATTATTCATCAACTCCATCTCAGATCTAAAATATGATCTAACCTTCTACAAAATCTTAGTTTCCACCATATCACAGAGGTTTTAAATCTCCCTAAGGTCCAATCTTCTCAAAGGCATCTTCCAAGATCTTCATTAAAGACCATCTGCAACAAATTCCACCCAATTAGCTTGTGAAAAACTTGTTTGCAAGTTAGATCAAAATCTATCACCTCATATGAACAACAAGGAAGGGTTTCACAAGTCTAGGAACACAAATATGCAATAAGAATCACACAAAATCTTTGTAACCGTGCTTTGATAATTACCAAGAAAATCAAAAAAAATTCTTTCATACCATCTAACATAGCACCCACTAGGTTAGAGGGTTTGTAAACATGCTATCCAACCATGCTGCTAAATAATCTTAGCGAAAGGGTAACACAACACAAGAATTTATAGGAATTCAACTTCTTTATTCATTATAAATTGATTACATGTAATGCTTTGAGTTGTAGGGCCTTCCTAGCTACAACCAAATACACAAGAAATTATAGTAATAGTTCTACAAGATCTCACAATAAATAAAAAAATCCTAGCTAGCCAAATTTGTAACACCACAACAATCTAGTAGAAATTCCAAGAACAACCTAACTTGTGCTTGCAATCCACCAAACAACATTCTAATTTTATAATCCACACTTAGCTACTAACTTTGCTAAAAATTTCTCCTCCCAACTACTCCTCTCAAGATAATTTAGTCCTCCACTTCCTACAACACTATCCCAAACCCTTCTATATTGTACGACCATAAGTCAGCCTATTACAAATAGAAGACTCTAGAATTTAGGACAAACACAATATGTCTTAAGTTTTCTTACAAATATATTTGAATACACATCAAAGGAAGAAGCAAGACTAAGAATAGCTCTCACACTCTCCATGATTGATCCACATCACAATCATATGCAACATAAATTAAATGCACAAGTCAGCTAGTCAAACAATCAAGAACACATAGTTGGTAAACCAAGTCATTGAGCAACAATAATAGCAATAGAAACCAAGTACATTGAGTATACATTGACCATAGTGAGGAAATTTATCTAATGAGTTGCAGATTCACCAAGCACAAGTTCCACTAAGAAGAACACCAATCAAGGACCATCAAGATCACTCAATCAATTTAGCCACCAAGTCTGTTGGTGAAGACACATCTTCTAAGTGAAAACCACCACAAAGTGACTGCACATCACCACCTTCCAACTAATTTCACCTACTCCAAGATCAAAATCCATGGACATTATACATGATTGCCAACTATCGCAAGATGCTCTTGCATCACTTCTATAACTCTATTTTTCCATGCCATCAAACTAATCCATCATAGCTTCTTTAAATTGGTATGATATGTATCCCTATAACACCATTAATTGGAAATTGACCTTATATCTAAATTTTAGATTCTAAAATAATTATTGTTAGTGATAATATACAAACACTTTGTTAAAAGAATCAAAATCTAGTACTCAAAAGATTTATTTATTAAAGGAGTTTCTCATACACTTCTAAAATATATTTTAATTGATGAAGTGTATAATATGATCTGAAATGGTGAATGGACTAATTCATTAGAATTATATTTTAAAATACATTTTATAATTATGTTCATTTTAATTTACATTTTTATTATGATATTACACCAAGCATATATGATAAAAATACATTTGAAAATAATAAATTAGATAGAAACCTAAATATTAATGAATAGAAAAATTAAAGTCTTACCAAAATATTTTTGACATATACGCACCTTTAGAATCATACCAAGGAGAGTGCATTTCTATATCACTAAATTTAAACCAAATCTCTTCATATAAAGAGAGAGGTCAACAATAAGCATGATCAGAGATCAACTAACATTTTTTAACCAAGAATAATAAATGTAATTCTCAAAAATAGTAAACAATATTACAAAGCCCTCATCCAGCTACTTTGGAAAGATTATTGTTATTGAAATATTCAAATAAAGAACATTTTTACTAACCAATCTTCAAGTAGAACAAGTGCCAGGAGTGGATACTTGCGGTGAATAGTGATTGAATTAATAGATTATTAAATTATTAGTTGATTAAAAGTTGAGTTTGTTATAAGAATAATTATGTGGAATTGATATTAAATTAAGTAAATAAAAAACATAGATTAATGGGTTATATATGATAAATATGAGATTAGTCAAGGAGCTTGTCACTTTCTCAAATATTAGGTTGATCAGCTTCATCATCAGAGGAAGGGTCAGGTTAACCGGGATGGGCATTGGACTCCTCCTCCCTATGGAGTTCTGAAAATTAACACTGATGGTTCTTCTCGTGGGAATCCTGGTCTGGCTAGTATTGGCGGAGTGGCTCGTTGTAGTTCTGGGGATGTTAAATTTTTCTTCTCAGTTCATAAGGGTGATTATACTAACAATCTCATGGAAGCTCAAGCTATTTTATATGCTGTGGAACAGTGTTGCTTGCGGGGATGGAGTAAGAATATCTGTGAGTCTGATTCCCAGGTAGTGGTGAACATGCTTTCTACGCAAGAGCTTGAGGATGTTAGTTGGCAGCTGGCTACTATTGTTAAGTAGATTCATTTCTTCTCTTCCTCTTTTTAGTTCATTAGGTTCACGTATATTCCTTGTGAATGGAATAGAATTGTTGATTGTTTAGCCAAATGGGCATCTAGTCATGATCCGGGTTGGAATATTAGGGATAGGAGGCAACTGTCCTTTGAGATGGTGCAAGAATTTGATGATCTTGTTGCTCAGGATCGAGCTCCTTGTTGAGCTCTCCTTGTTGTATTCCTTTCTGTCTTAATAAATTTTTACCCCTCTTTTTGCCATTTTCATATGCCGTAGTCTTTAATTTTGTTACTATAGAACATTCAAAATTAAATACACAAATAAGTGTCATGCACTACTGAAAACAAGAGTGTTTTAATTTAAATAAAGAAAAAATAATTTAGAATATTTTTTTGTCATTATTTTTTTAGATTACATTTCTTCTATAAATATAATATAAAGTTTTGTGATTAATTTTTAAATATATAATATATTTAATAATAATATATTAGTTTCTTAAAATAGTTGCTATCAATATAGCTTCTTAATCTATCTCTTAAAAATGTGCCTAACAAAATGAATTATGATGTCATCGCAGAAAAAAGGGTCCAATAACACAAAATGAAATCAACCAATCAAGGTGGTGATAAATAAATTTTAAAATATATTAGGCAAGAGCCTACAATAGAACAATAAATTGTGAGCCTCTTATCAAAAAGGTCTTGGGTTTGAATCTACTCGCATTTAATAAAATAATAATTAATAATAATACATAATAATTAATGTTGGCTTCGACCTCTTACCGATAAAAAATAAAAATACAACATATTAAATTTATTAATAAATTAAAAAACTTAAGAAATATTTCAATGGTCCAAACTAATTGAATAATAGGACAAAGTGAATGCCCACCGAAGTTCTATCCTATACAATTATGAGTGTGTGTTCTATCCACCCATATAACCACATTGGTTTAGATTGCTGTATTTGTTTGTTACCATCCATGAACTGATAATTTTAATTATTGTCCAATACAAGTTGGTGTTCCTTTTTCCAATTACCACTCAACTTTAATCAATGACCACTTATTCCCATTCCAATATAGCAAAATAAAGCAAATATGGCCAGCGTTTATTTTAAGAACTTGTTAACAAAGAGAGATGCCAATCGTTCACCTTGTTGTCATATCCATAACAGTGTAATGCCTTCAAATCTTTATAGAAAGTTTGATGAGACAACAAACTCATTAAGTGGCCGACATCAGATTTTCTTCATTCAAATCTTTTAATAGTACAATCAAACTGTAGAACATCAATTATTGTGGCAAGAACTACTATAACAAAGAACACCATGACAGAATTAGTTGTGATATATTTCACATCAAAATGTCTTTTGGAATCGTATACTAAAGTGGGTGCCCCTTGGATTCGAGTTTCCAGTTATGGGTAGTCGACTATGTTCTTGACTTTTTTTTTCGAGGGAAATGCATCATCACATCAGCGTCCTATCATTGCCCATCCGTTCAAGAAAGAAATATGGAACGTTCATTTTCTTTTAACATGTGGTGTAGGTATAGTCTCTAGATTTTGTATACAATCTAAGGGACAATTGTAAAAGGTGAGTGCACCATGCTTGGTAAATAATGGGAGCTCTTGGGATGACACTCTAAACAAATATATATATATATATATATATAATAGTGTGATTGTAAAAATAAAAAAAAATCATAATTTATAATTTAAATTAATTCTAATTTATATTAGAGAATTAAAAAATATTTTTATTGCATTTAAACTAACAATACTTGAGGAATAGTCTTAACATTGAAATAAATTAAATGGCTTGAAGGAAAATTCGCTTTGTTCTGCATAGAAACAAAGTGGAAAATAATTCATTAGAAAAATAGCAACCCTTCTTTGCAAGGACAAAATATGACTCCATACCTATCTCATTTAGAACTCTTTCACTACCCTAGATAACATAGAAGATTTGCCTCTCTAGGAGAAGGCGTTCTCAAACACAAAATATGCTTTATTGGTTTAAAACCCTCTTGGAAATTCTAAAGAGGGTTATCACTTTGAGGCTAAAATCTAGTAAGATGGAGGCATAACTCATCCGAGTAGGGTTAAAATCCATCATAAAGAAAAGAATGAGATATTTGCTAAAAACCAAGCAAAGAATATCGAAGAAAAAGCTAATTCTGACAAATGGGAAATGATAGAGAACCATAGACATGTTGAGGGTAAAAGTTAGATCATGCCTAGAAAATCAAAAAGAAATAAAGAAAACCCTAATAAGTATTTGGTTACAATCATTCCAAATAAAGTTTTAGTCAAAATAGAAAACATAGGAGAAATAATACATTCAAATACCAAGAGTGATCATGATTATGTAATTGTTTGTAAAGGATTCTCTGATGGTTTGTAGGGATATTGTAAAAATACAAGTTTTTTGCATTTTCATCAATCTCTCTGAATGGATTTCAAATGCTTACAAGAGCTAGGTAAGTATAAACATCCTAAACAATAATTTCATTTTTTTTTAGAATGTAAAAACCCTACTTTTAGAAAACATTTTCTAGAAGGATCACCTTTTTAGTTAAATTTTCAATTGGTTTCCAAAACTTTGAAATACTTCTTTTGGAAGATTTACATTCACATTTAGATGGATCTGCATTCCAATTTCCTTATAGAATTAGTGCAGAGTCATATCCTTTCAAAAATTGGTAACACATTGGGAAAATTAGAAGTGTTAGAGGAAAATTTCTCAACTTTGAATATAGTTAGAATTTCATAAATTTCTTGGCAAAAATAGAGATTTGAAACTAATCAAGATGATTTATAACTGATGAATCTATGCACTTAAATTAGAATTATATCATGAAGAGATTAAGTCAAAAAAACATTTTCAAAAACCCTAGAGTCTCAGAGGAATTCTATGATCACCAAATTTCAAAATACCTAGACTTGATAACTAGAATGACAAGGCATCGATTAAATTAAATATAGATAAAGGATTATTTGTAATTTCATAATCTATATATAAATCTTTAAAGGAAGGGGAATTAATTGAAGATCAAAATAAGGAAATTACTATTATTAGGACAGATGATCCAAACCCTAAAAATCCTAACAGAGATAAGCCCTCGATAGATTTACTTGGTCAAGATCCAGATTTAACTTTGTAAATTTATGATGATCCCTAAGTCATGTTACCTTTTAGTGTCTATCACTTAGTCATATATTTGGCAGGGTGATTGGTCATCACAGTGACTGAGACATCCTATATAGGCTGAGCCTTGTAATTAGACTTGTATATATTTCATGTATGAATTGAGCAGTAGTGACTATCCAGCAAGTCTATGGTTGCCAAGTCCTCCAATACATGTTGATTCATCCAGAAGATAGTTCATGTCAAGCATATAGATGTTGACTCACATAGTATAAGCTGAGAAAGTGAATGCTAAGTGTCAACATGCAAAAAAGTTATGGCCGAGAGTTAGAATGTTCAAGTGCCAAGTAAACTAGTTTTCACATAATTGTTTAGAATGGCACAAACACCAAGATAAACTATTTTTGTTGATATGGAGTTGTATTTTTTTTGTTCAAGGATTAATTACAGAGGTGATGACACATTTTGTTATGGATCATTAATCCTTATGTAAGATGATCAAGCAATTAGAAAAATGGAAGGACTAAGCTGCAAAAGTGAAGGTTTTGGATCATTGATTTTGATCTAGAAACTTCTATTGATGGTTATAAGAAAAGGATCCAAACCCTAAATTCATGATGTGTGTGAGAGAGGTTGCAAGTTTGGATGCTAGAGGTGAAGTGTGAAGGGAACTAGGAAGAGTGACCAAGCAGAACAATGAATGGTGGAATATAGATATATTAGATTAGAGATCAAATTAGATAAATTGTAAAGAGGAGATCTATTATTAGCATTGGAAGTGCAAAATGAAGGATTAGGTATTGATACATTCTAGAACTTGTATTTCAAGGTAAATCTCTTAATAGAGTGGTCCTATCAAACCTTTGTAAATTGTTAAACAGAGTGTTTACTTAGTTGTAAATTTTAAATCCTTTAATCAAGGTAGATTGTATAAATCTTGTAAACTCTTAATGTTAGAAATGGATAATACTAAGGAGGGGGAGGGGTGTGAATCAATATTCTACAAAATTTTACCCACAACTGAATATTGTTAATTACTTTAGAACACACATATGGAAGTAAACCAACAATGCTAGACAGTAAATATAACCTTGCGCATAGAGAAATCATAACATCATTATTTGTTAACTATGGAAACCTTGGCCAGCGGGAAACTATTAGAAATAGGAATTACTGAGAGGGAGAGGGGGGGTGAATCATTAATTTGCAAACTTTAGCCATTAACTAGATATTATTTATTACTTTGAACCATACATAAGAAAGTAAACAAGTAATGTTGAACAATAATAGTAACCATGCACAGAGATAATGATGCAGGAGCATCCAGAGGTATAAGGGCAATCCTGTGTCACCCAAAAAAAAATGTACTTAGACTTAGTTTCTGTTTCATGTCTTTACATTTTTGGATACCCATTTGGCTCAAATAAAGGTTCCAACTCTCATAGTTCAACTATCAGTGCATTTGAAAATCCCGAAAAAATAGGAGCATGCAATTTGGCCATCATTTTGGTGACCTAGAAGGTGTGACTTGGCCAGATGAATGTAATTGAGATTTAGAGCATTCCAAAAAAAGAATCAGGTCAAAAGGCCCCACGGTTTGAAAGTTATTGCAGTTTTTCAGGTTTTGGAGACCTCCTAAGAATGCTTCAAAGTCGGGTTTGGGGCATTAAATGACCTCGAAAAGGGTCAAAAAATGGGGGACGAGCAAAGCTGGTCTTTAAGGCTATAGAGATCTTTGAGAGCTTCCCAAAAATGTAAACGGTTCGTCAATCGGAGCTACGGTTCAAAAGTTATGCCTCCCGGAAGTTCGGCTACCGTTTCTGGATTCTTCTAGATTTGCACCGACTTCTAACACGACTTCTGGAACCTTCTATTTTGTCGATGGATGCCTACTAGCACTTTCTAGAATGTACTCCTAGTCCTTAACCCTCCGGGGTCTATTTAAGGAGATTTTTGGCATTGTAAAAGGCAGTTTGGATTGGAGCTTGAGAGGAGGTGCTAAAAGGAGAAATATTCTCCAGATTTATGCTATTGTAAGCCCGTAGGGCATGTTTTGAAGTTTATTTTCTTTGCACTGTTTGTACTAGCATATTTTCTCAGTTAATATAATTCCCCCTTTCTATTGTGTCTATTCTGTTGTTGGGTTGTGTACCCATCAGATAACTCATAACACCATATTTTGTTAACTAGAGAAACCTTGGCCAAGGGAAAACCCTGATGGGGATGATACCCACTAGATTTAATATAATGATATATATATGTTCCTTGTTAGAGGATGGACTCTATTAGGAGTCAATGAGTAAATTCAATATAGAGAGTCCCTATTAGGAGACTTGAAATCCCTATTAGGAGATTCCAACCCTATTAGGAGTAGTAGTGCAGTAGATGCAAGAGGAGCTCACTGCCCAAACATGCACTTCCAATTACAAGAAGAACACACTACCCAAACAAGTAATTAGTCCTCTAGTATATAGGTTTTGTAACTTCTTTCTTGACTGATCTCTAATCTCAGCTCGATCTTGGATCACAAAATCAACTTCTCAAAACTTTGCATATATCGCTTCGCAAAAGTTTGCATATCATTTATCAAAATACAATTGCACACTTCTTCACACTTGAATTTTCAAGATGTCATTTTCATAAATACCATGCCTTTTCACAAATTGTTGCTAGGTCAGCTAAGACCATAATATATTTTTCCAACTTAGAGTAAACATCTAGGATGTCCGCCCTAGTTGGTCAAGTAATTATTTTGTAAACAAAATAATTCATTTACCTTTAATTCCACTATTATGTTTTATTGATAAAACATGAATATCTATTTTCTGTATAGTTCACACTGATGTTTGATGTTATACATATCATCATCAACATGTGTATTGTCTCCATCTAACTTCATTAGTCATAGTATGATGTCAATAATAAGTTACATACAAAACAATACACTGTTGTAAACTAATTTCATACTTAGACATTTTTTTGGGTACCAAAAGCTAAGTATATTTATTTATGAGGTTTTCTATAAGCATGTACATCATGTATTACCATAAATGGAAACAACTACATATCTTCATTAGCCAATTATCAACAATCTCCCCCTTTGTCATTGATGGCAACAAAAATAGGAAAATTGGCTAAGTATCAAAAACTTGTCCAAAACATAATAGTATCAATACATTAATTATCTTTTACAACTTACACATGCTCCCCCTTTCAATATGACTTCATATCTTACCTTACTTACAATTTTCTTATGCATCTTATCCCCCTTTGATATCAATGAAAAAGGTCAGAATGTCAAAAACTCTTCAATATTTATACTTCTAGGTGATGTTGTCAAACTTACACACAATCTCACCCAAAAGTATAAATATTGAATAGCATGGATTGTGGAAATTGGTTACAATTAATGTCAAAAACTGTCAAAACTATTCATGTGCTTATCAAAAACTCTATTCATCTACCTTATGTTGATAACATATTCATGTAATCATTAAAATTTGCCTTCAGACTATTTAGACCTTTTACCCATGTATCCTTGGTTGTTTTAGCAGAAGTGAGAATTGCACATAGTGCATATGATGCAATCTCAACTACATTGAGATTGGAGTATAAGAAATTTGAATAGGTGTCCTTGGCTTTGACACATTCCTCCAATTGTCTCTCAATAGTTGTTATCCTCAGAGCAATAGGATCTCTGAATTCTAATAATGTCTTCCAAATTTGTTCTTTCTCAAGTTCTAGCTTCTTGGTATTGCTATGAACATCAGCCACTTGTCCTTTAAATTCGTCAACTTTGTTGGAAGGTTGTTGTATTTGGCTTAATAGAGCTTCTAGCTCACTCAACTTTCCTTGAATCTTACTATCAAAATCCTTGGTCAGCTTATGAGATAAAGTACTCTTAATGTACAATACCTTTCCATCTTGTTGACATCTAGGTAAAAGTACAAAGTTGTGTCACCTTTTAGGCTGACTTATTAGAATGACTAAATTTGAGTATTTCTATCTAAAAATATATTTTGTTCAAACATATGATCTACACAAATTCACTCTAGATAAGTTATATATGGTCTCACACTTTTCTAATGGGAAATGTCAATTTAATGCAAGTTTTATACTAGTTTGTGTCGAATTACTAAAGAAATAAAATTATTTTAGAAAATTGATATTTCAATAACTCTTACTATTTTTTACGATATTTTTTTAATAACATATAAACACCATTTATAGAGTTCGAAGTCAAGAATATTTTCATATAGAGTTTATAGTGTTTTAATTAGATGGTATATTGTAATTAAAAAAATCTACAAGTACATATTTTAACACTCGAGAAGATCTCAAGTTTGAGAAAGCAAAAAAATATTAAATTATATCATTTAAAAAATTAAAAACCACATGCCATTCTAGAGGAGAGAGTCCTCTTCAAGAATGTATAATTTTTCTCTTGGTTAGAAAAGATTTGGTTTCAAAAATGTGGTGGGAGATGAAAACTATTAATTTCAGATGAGTTAATTTTGAATTGTAATAAAAGATAAAATATAGGTCTAAAGCCAATTTTTATTTTTCATTGTCCTAGCTATAGATGTTATCTATAACATAATCTAAGATTGAAGGGAAATAAGTTAATTTCCACATTATTTTATGGTGGGAACTAGACCCCTAATTTTCAGTGTTTTTCATCAAGTAAAAAATTGTCTTTAAAAAATTGAAAAATATATCAATTCTTATTCCAAAAAATTATTAAAAATTATAATCCTAAAATTCATTCATTTCTACACATTTCAATAGTTTACTTCATTATCAAATTCTAAATAATACTACCATTTTTATATAATTGAAGATGAACAATTATACTGTTGTTAGTGTTTTCTTTTATAAAAGGGTGACACAAGTTTGTGCTTTTACCCATCTGGGAAGTTCAAGACTTATCAAATCATTCTTGATATTATAATAAATAGTGCTAAATAGATTAGCATCATGAGAATTTTGGGCCTTAGAATATGCAACATTCTACTGATTTGTAAATCCCTCATCAAAATATTTTAACACTACTTGTGCCCTCTATTCAGGATCTGCCTCTATATGCTTGCTTGCCAAAGTACTATGTAATCTATCAGTTACCTCCATTAAGGTTCTTTGTAAGCTCTTTACTTTTTTTTTCTTCTCAATGAGTTTTGTTAGAGATGAGATCAAGTCAATTTGATCACATCATCACTTGTTTGGCTTGCAAGAAAAAGTGGAGTAGATGAACTATATAGTTTAGTTTCATCTTCCCTTTGCTTCTTCTCTGCTACCTCCTTAGTTCTTCTCTCCTCTTTCTCTTTCTCTTCCTTTTCTTTTCTTTCTTTCTCTTTCTTTTCTTCCTCCTCTACTCTTTTCTTCTTTTCTTCCTCTACTCTTGTCTTCTTTTCTTCCTCAACTCTTCTTTTTATTTCTTCTTCAAGCATTTTCTGCTTGGCTTCTTCGATTTTTTTTTTCTCTACCTCTAATTTCCTCTTTTCCTCTTCAATTTGTTTCAATTGATCTTGAATCACCTCAGCCTGAGATTCATGTTGGTTGAAACTTTCAAAAGGGTTACTGTCATCAATGTTAATAGTAACATTTGTTGGAAATATAAGAAGAGTAACTAAGAGGGGAGGGGTGAATCAGTTACTACAAAAATAAATCCCAAATCCCTTATATGTCAGTACAAAATACAAATAGATAACTGAATACTACTGAAGCTTAGTAAACACATAGAATGTTGTAACTCGGTAATAACTGGATTATCTTGGTAATTGATTAACAAATAAACATTTAGATGTTATCTGTGATTACCATTACATTAACTTAGTTGCAAATGCATAAAATAAAATATCATGAACACATTTGACACCAAGATTTAATGTGGAAACCCAATTTGGGAAAAACCACTAATAGCAACTAGTTATTGATTTTCACTATTCTAAGGTGAGCCCTGTTAGGAGCCAATCTTGTT
This sequence comes from Cupressus sempervirens, assembly GCA_028749045.1. NCBI lineage: Eukaryota > Viridiplantae > Streptophyta > Pinopsida > Cupressales > Cupressaceae > Cupressus > Cupressus sempervirens. The sequence continues at coordinate 107,096,742 of CM053790.1, read as the reverse complement.
AAAGGTTACAAAGCACACTATTAGGTGTGACCCTGTTAGAGGATGTAATCACCTTGTTAGGAGTGGCCTTGTTAGAGGTTTTGAGAATAATTCAATGGAATTTCTACCTTGTTAGAGGATTTGCAAATAGATGTTAAGCCAACTCTATTAGGAGATTTAGATCATTGGTACAATGGTTAGAGAGTAACACTGAGATGACCTGATTTGAATGCAATTGAATTGCTAATTATAGATCTCTGTTCAAGATTGTACTTGATCCTTCCTGATCAAATATAGCTTTGCTACTCCATAAGGATATGTTTCTTATCCTTCAAATTCACTTTCTCTGTTCATCATTAGATCTTTAATCACATCATCATTACTTTCACTATCACACTTTGAAATCACAACTTGACCTTATACTTATATCTTCCACTTTGTCAAGTCAGCTCAAATACAACTTAGAATAATTAATATTTATTAACTCAGATGGCTAGAATTAATAGATAAATCAATTAAGCTTAATACAACACAATAATAAAATCCTTCATTAGCCAACCCAGCTTGGTAGAAACTAACTTAGAAACAATTTCCTATGTTAACCAACTAAAGCTCGGTTAACACTTATGAAAATCCTATGGAAACTGAATCAGCTCAGTTACACTAGTTTCATCCAAATTTCCTTCATTAACTGAGTGAGCTTAGTTAACACTCACTTCCTGCAACTTTTCTTTCAACACCTGAGTGAACTCGGTAGACACTACCATTAGAACTAGGAAAACATAGGAACGCTTGATAGACACTGAGAACTTGCAAGAGTGAGCTCGGCATTTACTAACTGATAATGATATGACATTTGTGTAACATCAAAGACAACACACAATTAACCAATTGTATCCAACAACATTGGTCTGGTCGATCTACACAATGTCACCACTTACAGACACTTTTAAAGTTTTGGGTGCCAGTGTAGGTGTTACCTTTGACTCTATCATCATCTAACTGATAGCTATAGTTGTTTCACTCCTTATTGTATCCTTCTTAGACACTCATAATTTATAATTTAAATTAATTCTAGTTTATATTAGAAAATTAAAAAATACTTTTATTATATTTAAACTAACAATACTTGAGGAATAGTCTTAAGATTGAAGTAAATTAAATGGCTTGAAGGAAAAAAAATTTTGTTCTCCATAGAAACAAAGTGGAAAATAAATCATTAGAAAAATAACAAGCCTTCTTTGCAAGGACAAAATATGACTCCATTCCCATCTAACTTAGAAACTCTTTCACTAGACTAGACAACATACAAGATTCACGTCTCTAGGAGAAGCATTCTCAAACAAAAAATATATTTTATAGGTTAAAAACCCTCTTGGAAATTATGGAGAGGGTTATCACTTTGAGGCTAAAATCCAACAAGATGGAGACATAACTCATCTGAGTAGGGTTAAACTCCATCATAAAGAAAAGAATGAGATATTTACTAAAAACCCAACAAAGAATATCGAAGAAAAAGCTAGTTCTAAAAAATGGGAAATGGTAGAGAACCATAGACATGTTAAGGGTAAAAGTTAGATCACGCCTAGAAAATCAATAAGAAATAAAGAAAACCCTAATAAATATTTGGTTACAATCATTCCAAATAAAGTTTTGGTCAAAACAAAAAACATAGGAGAAAAAATTCACTCAAATTACCAAGAGTGATCATGATTATGTAATTTCTTGTAAAGGATTCTCTATTGGTTTGTAGGGATGTTGTAAAAATCATGAGCTTTTTGTATTTTGGGAAGGAAGTGGTGCTTTGAAATTCAATTTCTCTTAATGGATTTCAAATTCTTACAAGAGCTAGGTAAGTATAAACATCCTAAACAATAATTTCATTGTTGTAGAATGTGAAAATCGTACTTTCAAAAAACATTTTCTAGAAGGATCACCTGTGTTATTTGCAAAGGCTTTTTAGTTAAATTTTCAATTGGTCTCCAAATTTTGATACTTCTTTTGGAAGATTTACATTCACATTCAAATGGATCTGCATTCCAATTTTCCTTGTAGAATTAGTGCATAGCCATATCCTTTCAAAAATTGCTAACACATTGGGGAAATAAGAAGTGTTAGAGGAAAATTTCTCAACTTTGAATATGGTTAGAATTTGATAAATTTCAACACAAATAAGGATTTCAAACTAATCAAGATGATTTATAACCAATGAATCCATACACTTAAATTAGAATTATATCATGAAGAGATTAATTCAAAAAACATTTTCAAAAACCCTAGGGTCTCAAAGGAATTCTATGACCACCATGTTGGAAATATTTAGAAAGGCTAGGTTACTGAGAGGGGAGGGGTGAATCAGTAACCCTACAAAATTTTTAACTTCAATTATCCAATTAGCATTTAATCCTTCTCATATAATCTAATCTAATTACATGCATAAGAAACTGAAAATATGAAAGCATTCATAACACTTTGACACATAGATTCGGTGACCCAGAAACCTTCCAAATAGAAAGTAAAATTGGGGTGGGGATGATACCCACAAGCTTTAGTACTGCAGTATAAAGTTGGCCTATTAAGGCTTACATTGATCACTTCTGATTATCTGCCTATTAGAAGCAATAAGGACTGCTAAGTCCACCTTGTGAAAGGATTTACAAACATACAATGAAGTATGCACTCGGTAAAGAGATTTACAAAAGACTATTAGGTCTACCTTGTTTAAAGGATTTGACTGATCCTCCTGTTAGGATGAAACAATAGCTAATCTCTAATCTACAACTTGGTTTTCTAAATGAGATTCTTTTAAGTGTACAAATCACCTTGCTATGATAGATATGTCTTTGTTGCTCCTTATACTACTGTAGCCTTTGTAATTCACTCTTTTCTACTCTTCTTTGATTATATTTAATTACATTGCAGTCCAATTCACACTTGGATACATGATACAATTAATTACATATATACCAATCCAATTATACAATTACAAAGTTGGCCACAATACAAGTTTACACAAACATTACAAAGTCAACCCAAATGTAGACACTCAAGCTCTGAAGACTGACTCGGTGAAGTTCTGATACTTGGCATCCACTATCAATGCTCGACATTGACATGTACTTAGTAGACATAGAAGCTTGGTCCATACTAATCACTTTCAAGTAGTCTTGAACTCAATCTACACTAATGACTCGATAGATATTGTGAAACTTGTCATATAAACTAGATCACATGTTTACCTCTACATAGCTTGGTAAACACTATCAGATCAAGCTTGGTATAAACTGAGTCACTTAGTTAAAACTAAGTAGCTTGGTTAACATTAGACTTGCATCACATAAACTACAAACTTGATAAGCACTGAAAAGCTTGGTTTGCATTATTAAACTCAGCATACAATGAGATGCATAGTTTACATTGCTGATTTTCATAGCAATTGTAACTTCACAATAAACACTAGATTTTGTCCAAAGGAATCGGTAGCAATTGTAGAACTAGGCAACAACTAAAAATACTTGGAAAACATTGTTATCTGTAAAATAAGCTTGGTAGATACTTATAGTCTAATTAAGCATGTGTCACTAATAACAAATTTGACTGATATGTCAACAATCTCCCCCTTTGGCATTAGTGACAAAAACACTTATTAGCTAAATCAAATTTTAAAAAAAAGAGTTTTCTGAATACTTATCCATCACCTTATGATACTAGCTCAGTAGAGTATACTATTTTTGAGATTTTTCAAAATTGATTTTGTAAGATATATATCTATACGTGGTAAGGTTCTCTCATATAGTATACTATACATCTTCTTGCTATATAAAACATATATTTACTATACACATATTTCTCCCCCATTTTTTTTTATAACTTATTACATTTTCTTCCCCATAACTTTTTACATCTTTGTTCATCTATCTCCTCCTATACATCTTTCTCACATCTTCTTATTCACAATATATACACCCCCTATACATATATCTTTCTCCCCCTTTTTAACACCAATGCCGAAGATTTATTCCATTTATTTACATGTTAATGCCAAAAAGAGATAAAAATTCTAAATGTACCTTGAGTATAATTTCCAAGCTCTTGTCCCAATCCTCTTGCAAGACCCTACTTTTGTGTAGTGCAATTTTCACTTCTACAAACAATTCTATCATATGATCTGCTATGGAGAAATTGTTGTCATGGACGAGAGTTTTAGAATGTGCAATGTGATTCTATAGTGCATTGATGTTGGGAAGAATCATATTCTATATATCTACTAATGTAGATCTGATCATTTCTTCTTCTCTAAGAAAGTTTGCTTGCATATCTATCAAAAACCTTATCTTCTTGAAGTGTGCAAAACTTGAACTAGGGTCAAGTTGTAGCTGCTAAGCACTAGCCTTGAGATCTTCATCTATTTTGGACAAATTTTCCTACATTTCCTTGGTAAAATTAGAAACATCACATAGCTTACCAAAAAGTGATGATACATTTGTACAAGATGTTTCTAAAGAGCCCAAAATTGTAGAAAGTTCTACTTGATAGATAGCTATTTGTTGAGCAATGTTCTTTAACACATTATTTTCTACCTTCTATAATAACTTATCTCTACCTTCAGTATCTTCATTAAATTTTTGGACTACCTTTGCTAGTTGATACAAAATTGGCTATGAAAAATCAATGTCTACACCTATAGCATCTGCCAAAAAATTATTTGCATCCTCAATAATTTTAAATTCTTTATCCCTTTCCTCTCTTAATCTTTGTTTTTTGGCTTTCTCCTGGAGGAGTTCACCAAATGTCTACATTTGGTTTGGATTAAGCCTGGAGATGTCTCGATTAGGAATTACAATTTCCTCATCTAAGTCTATTTCTTCCTCCATCTCTTTTCCTTTCCCAAAAAAATTGCACTCGATTGAGCCTTGGTCTTAACTATCCTTGCACTTATTGCTTGTGTGCCTAGAATAAAAATAATTGTAAACATACTAGGACTAGCTTTAAAAATTGATATTGCAATTATTGAAGGAATACTAACAGAAATACCTAAATAATCCAAAATTGATGTGACAATCATAGATGTGTCCAAAACTATTGTGCTCAAAACTAATGTATTCAAAATTGATGTAGCCAACTCGATAGAAGAGGGAAGAGTCTATAGCTTGGTAGATGAAGTGGAGGTCACTTCATTCAATGATGTGTTGAGGTGAATTGGACCAAAGAGTGATTGGACATTTGGGTTGTGACTGGTGGCCACAATCAATCTTGTTGGGGTTGTCTCCATGCTTGATGTTGTCACTGGTTTCTTTGGAGATTGAGGAAGTAAGGTAATGACTTCTACAACCATCTTAACTAGATCAATTTCCTCATCATCTTGTGTTGCTTCCCTGGTTGCCTCTTGCTTTTGTTCCTCTTCATCTTCTACATTATCAAAATGTGTTGGCTCTTCATAATTTACTTCTTCATTCTTTTCCTTATCCTCTTCATCATCATCAACATTTACATTCATAGGGAAATCACTCAGTTTATGAAGATGATAAACTTTTTTCCAAGTGTTAGTTGCATTCCTTGCAACATGTTCAATATCTTTCATTAGAATTAGACAAGTGTTGAATTTTAGAGTCAATTTTTTTTCATTTTTCTTTAGTGACTCTTTTATCTCTGGATCTAATATGCTCAATATAAGCTGCCTCAGAGTTTTTCCATAGATGTCTTTGACAATTTTTATGGCAACTTCCCATTTTGGCTTAATTTTCTCCATCAAAATATTAGGAATATGAGAAGCAAGTTGGTCTAGTGAGTATTTCCAGTTACCCATTTTGTCCATCACCAGATCTTCTATTTGCTTATGCTCTTCAACTATTCTAATTGCATACTTTAATGCCTTAAATTTTGTTATACCAGCTCCAACTTCTAGATCTTTCAATCTATCTTGGAAGGTGGGTGGAGGTTTCCTAAATATTATATCTCCTCCTTGTCAACTTTCTGCTTGGATCTTCTGGTAAACATAACAATGGATGGCTTGGCTAGCTTAGTAATAATTACCTTGTCTCTTTTCTTTAGGGGTTCCTCTTTCTCTAATTCTTCTTGATCATCTACCTCTTCATCCTCACCTTTTCCCTTGGTCAACAAGAGAGTAGAACTTGTTTTCAGTTTAACAATTCTTTTCTTTTCTTTGTTAACCACCTGAGGTAGCTTGATCTCCAATTCTATCTTGGCTTTTACTTCATCATATCTACCGAAATATGTAGCCTTGGGATCAACTAGCTCATTAAAAAGTTCCTCAATGATATCTTTTGTTTCATCAATATTAACCACATATCCAAGAGGTTTTATCCATGCAATTCTAGGCCTAACTGGATGAATGTATACTTTGTCACTATCCACCATGAAACACACATCGTCCTTATAATCTTCAACAAGTTTCTTGGGGATTCGGTATCTATTGTTCATTTTCTCCTTATATGCATCAAAATAGTTGTCCACAATACTATTATAGTTCTCACCCATCTCAACAATAAACTCATTAGTCTAATATAGCACTGGCACATCTTTTGTCCACACAACAGAGCCTTTTAAAGGGAAAAAAATTTCAACATAAAAGAATAAACATGTTAGCAAGAAGAAAAACTTGCATAGGTTATTCTTTGATGTTCTGATGCTTTCCATGTTCTTGTTGAACTATTTCAACACTAGCTCAACACTGTGAAAAGATAGATTGTTCTTCGCTGCCTTGTATGAAAGTCAACTGCTTCGCATGACACATTGTTTAACATGCTTAAGATGTAAATCTTGTGTGCAATGATATGGATGCCAAACTTCAATTCTACATTAGTGACACTACTTATTTTCATGCCTCTTCCATCCCATTCTGCTAGGGTTTTATTTTCAAGTTTAGCCTAACCTAGGGTTTTGTTCATTTTAGCTTTGGCTAACATTCAGAGAAAAATGATTCAATGAACCATCTTCTTTGTGATCAATACTAGTTGCTCCAAACACAACTGCCCATTATGCACCTAACTAAGGATAAACCTAATCCATTTTACTTGGAATTCATGGGGCATGTGATGGATGTGAGTTAAGCCTTTAGTTTCCTAGTGTTGACACTCAGGTTTCAAAACTCCATTTGCACATAGTTTTTCTAGGGTATCATCCATTTCTAACATGCCAATCTCTTGAATAACACATTTAAAGTGAGTTTAGATATCATTGATCAACAGTACCTTTGGAGGGATTTGATACTGTGCTCCACTCAAATTTAGGATTTTTGTGATTGCAAGACTGAGCTTGAAATCTGGTGCTTTCCATTCCACTCCATGAACCAACATATTTGATCCTCACTTTGCCTTGCTGCTACTAGATGCCATCTTCACTTGGTAGGGTTTGAGAGAATTTGAAATCTTTTGCTAACAATTTTCTCAAATCACTTGGATGCTTTGAAGATCACACTTCGCAATAGCTCTCAAAAATTTTACAGTAAAAATGACTTCAATTCCATGCCTTTTATCAAAACAATTCCATAAATTCTTCAGTACGAAAGGTAGATCGATTGACATCATGTTGATAGTCTTTCATCCACTTCTTTGCATTAAACACTCAGCAAAGTCTTCGTCACTTGGTAACCATATGCATCTTCATTACTCCCAACCTTGCTCGATAAAGTCTATGACTCAACCTCACTCGGTAGAGAAGGTAACTTGGTAGATTCTAGTACCCTTTTACTTGGTGATCCCTTCATACTTTGAATACAAATTTGGATCATTTTGTTCTTTCAATCTAGAACTATTTTGAACATTTTCTTTGGTAGCATAGTCCCAATTTCTCCTTTGAGAACTTAAGTATAAATGGTGGATTCACTCAATTCTTGAGTGACTTGATCATTATTTCTTGGACTTGTATTCTTGGTAGACTTTGGAACCCATTGTTGTCTCATCTATTTTTTGATTTTATTAGCTTTTGCCTTCTTCTCATTTTCAATTCTACCAGTATTCATGTAGTTCTTGGTAAGATGACCAAGTTCTATACAAATGAAACATCTTTTAGTAGTATCTCTTTTCCTCAAATGATGCTTTACACAATTCATTCCAATGTGTCCAAATTATCCACAATAATGACATCTACACCAGGTGTTGTAGTCCCAACCAAATATGGCTTTCACAATTTGCTCTGCTGGATTCAATATCTTGGTTTTGCATTCTGATGACTTGTGTCCATGTTTCTTACATTTGTGACATTTGCCTTCGAATCTTGGTTTCTCTTTGCATTCATTAGCTTTATGACCATGTTGATTGCAATTGTAGCATTTTCCATTGAATTTTTCTTTTCCATTACTCTAACATTTGTTTGATGTATGACCTATCTTACAATAGCGATTGTTGGGATTCCATCATTCTTTCATTTATTTTCCTTTTAGTGTTTAGATCATTTCGTAATCTTTCATTTTTAGATCTTAGGCTCACGATTTCTTCATTTGCATTGGAGAGATGATCAATAAGGTCTGCTTGTTGGAGGGATTGGTGTTGGATTTCATTTTTCTTTCCTTCTATCTTTTCTTTTATCTTGTTCTTTTACTCCATGACTTCACATAGCCTTACTGACTAAATTTCTTATTCTCTCCTTAGTTTTCTTACTTATATTTGTAGGGAACCATTTTTTTCTAGGAGTTCATTGATTGTTTCATTGGCTTCATCTTGATTACTTGAATGAAGATCTTCAACCTTTTCTTCAATGTAGAGATGATCATTCATTTGAATTGCAAGTTCTTTTCTTCTTTTCAAGAATTGAGAGAGTTTCTCCTTTGCTTTCTTGAGTTGGGCAATAGCTATTTCCAAATCTAGCTTTTCATTGTCAATAGCTTTATAAATTTTGAATATCTCCATGGCTTTGATCTTTGCTCAAGCTATTAAACTTTTTTCTGAGAACCACAATACTCTGATACCAATTGTTGGAAATATTCAGAAAGGCTAGGTTACTAAGAGGGGAGGGACGAATTAGTAACCCTACAAAATTTTTGACTTCAATTATCCAATTAGCATTTAATCCTTCTCATATAATTTGATCTAATTGCATGCATAAGAAACTGAAAATATGAAAGCATTCATAACACTTTGACACATATATTTGGTGACCCAGAAACCTTCCAAATAGAAAGTAAAATTGGGGTGGGGATGATACCCACAAGCTTTAGTATTGTAGTATAAAGTTGGCCTATTAAGGCTTACATTGATCACTTCTGATGATCTACCTATTAGGAGCAATGAGGACTACTAAGTCCACCTTGTGAAAATATTTACAAACATACAATGAAGTATGCACTCAGTAAAGAGATTTACAAAAGACTATTAGGTATACCTTGTTTAAAGGAGTTGACTGATCCTCCTGTTAGGATAAAACAATAGCTAATCTCTAATCTGCAACTTGGTTTGCTAAATGAGATTCCTTTAAATGTACAAATCACCTTGCTATGATAGATAAGTCTTTGCTGCTCCTTATACTATTGTAGCCTTTGTAATTCACTCTTTGAAAGGATTTACAAACATACAATGAAGTATGCACTTGGTAAAGAGATTTACAAAAGATTGTTAGGTCTACCTTATTTAAAGGATTTGACTTATCCACCTATTAGGATGAAATAGTAGTTGATCTCTGATCTATAACTTGGTTTTTTGAATGAGATTCATTTAAGTGTACAAATCACCTTGTTGTGATAGATATGTCTTTGTTGCTCCTTATACTACTATAGCCTTTTTAATTCGCTCTTTTCTACTCTTGTTTGATTATATTCAATTACACTACATTCTCATTCACACACTTGGATATGATACAATTTATTATATATATACCAATCCAATTATACAATTACAAAGTTGACCACAATACATGTTTACACAAATATTATAGAGTAAGCCCAAATGTAGACACTTAGGCTTTGAAGACTAACTCGATGAAGTTTTGATACTCAGCATCCACTATCAATGCTTGACATTGTCATGCACTTGGTAGACGTAGAATCTTAGTCCATACTTATCACTTTTAAGTAGTCTTGAACTTAGTCTACACTGATGACTTGGTAGATATTGTGAAACTTGTCATATAAACTAAATGACTTGTTTACCTCTGCATAGCTTGGTAAACACAATCACGTCAAGCTCTATATAAATTGAGTCACTTGGTTAATGCTAAGTAGCTTTTTTAACCTTGGAATTGCATCACATAAAGTGTGAACTCGATAAGCACTAAATAGCTTAGTTTGCACTGGTAAACTTGGCATACACTGAGATGCACAATTTACACTACCAATTTTCACAATTAGTGTAATTGCATGATAAATACTAAAATTTGTCCAAAGAACTTGATAGCAACTTTAGAACTCGAAAACAATTGAAATACTTGGCAAACATTGTTATTTATATAATAAGCTTGGTAGATACTTACATTCTAATTAAGTGTATGTCACTAATAACAAATTTGACTGATATGTCAACACACCAAATTTCAAAATTCCTAGACTTATTAACTATAATGACAAGGTATTGATTAAATAAAATAAAGATAAAGGATTATTTGTAATTTCATAATCTCTAGATAGATCTTTAATGAAAGTGGAATTAATTGAAGATCAAAATAAGGAAATCACCATTATCAGGGCAGATGATCCAAAACCTAAAATTCTAACATAGATAAGCCCTCAATAGATTTAATTGGTCAAGATCTAGATTTAACTTTGAAAATTTATGTTGATCCCTAAGTCATGTTACCTATTAGTTTCCAATACTTAGTCATATATTTGGCAGGGTTGGTTGGTCATCACTACAACCAAGCCATCCTATATAGGTTGAGCCTTATAATTAGACTTGTATATATTTCATGTATGAACTGAGCAGTAGTGACTATCGAGCAAGTCTATGGTCGTTAAGTTCTCCAATACATGTTGATTCATCTAGAAGATAGTTCATGTCAAGCGTATAGATGTTGACTCACATAGTATAAGCCAAGAAAGTGAATGCTAAGTGTTAGCATGCAAAACAATTATGGCAAAGTGTTAGAATGTTCAAGTGTCAAGTAAACTAGTTTTCACATAATTGGTTGTAATGGCAGAAACACCAAGATAAACTATTTTTTCTGATATGGAGTTGTATTTTTTTGTTCAAAGATTCAATTACAGAGGTGATCACACATTCTTTTATGGATCATTAATCCCTATGTAAGGTAATTAGTCAATCAAAAAAATGGAAGGACTAAGCTACAAAAGTGAAGGTTTTAGATCATTAATTTTGATTTGGAAACTTCTATTATTGGATATAAGAAAAGGATCCAAACCATAAATTCATGATGTGTGTGAGAGAGGTTGCAAGTTTGGATGCTAGAGGTGTAGTGTGAAGGGAAACTAGGAAGAGTGAAAGAAGAGTAGTATAGGGTAGAATATAGATATATCATATTAGAGATTAGATTAGATAAATTGTATAGAGGAGATATGTTATCAACATTTGAAGTGAAAAATGAAGAATTAGGTACTAATACATTCTAAAGAGTGTTTTAGGGTAAATCTCTTAATAGAGTGGTCCTAACAGACCTTTGTAAATCACTAAATAGAGTGCTTACTTAGTTGTAAGTTTTAAATCCTTTATTTATGGTAGATTGTATAAATCTTGTAAGCTCTTAATGGTAGAAATAGATACTAGTGAGAGGGAGGGGGGGTGAATCAGTATTCTACAAACTTTTGTCCACAACTGAATATTGTTAATTACTTTATAACTCACATATGAAAGTAAACCAAAAATTCTAAATAAAAAATATAACCATGCACATAGAGAAATCATAACACCATTATTTGTTAACTAGGAAAACCTTGGCCAGGGGAAAACCCTAGTGGGGATGATACCCACTAGATGATTCACTAAGCAATAGGATCTTGTTAAGGATATTGACCCTATTAGGAGTCTATGAAGTACATATAGTGTCTTGAGTCCTTATTAGAGGACTAGGTGTTGTTAAAATCCTCAACCCTATTAGGAGTTCCTTCAACCTTGTTAGGAGTTCATGAATCAAATACAATGTATGCAAGAAGAGCCCACTACCCTAACATTCAATTATACAATTCATTTCTTCACAATAATAGATATACATATAATACTTTATGTCTGTTGTATTTTTTAGTTTCTTTGATCAAACATTAGATGTAGTTTGCATGTCCTGACTCATAAATCTTGTATAGATCATATATATGTCACATAGTTCATCACATATGGCACACTTATCTTCACAATATAAGATCTTTACTTAAAGCTCTCATATTCGTAATTCATTTCTTAGTTGGCCTTCATGCTATCACATGCTTGGCATAACATGAAATAACTTATGGAATAATATCCACAGTGTTGGATCATCATTACTTAGTAATTTTTTTGTTACCAAAATAATTCCTCAAGTCATACAATCCAATTCTCTACTATGCTCTGTTCTTCTTTGTTAAATACCCACACTAGTCTTTTAATAATATCTCATGTCATATTGTCTATACAAACCTCTACACTAGTATACATCATCATGACACTTTCATAGAGCTTTCCTCAACTACACATGAGTTAACTCTCAACGAGTTGTGCATACACATCACATCTTCTCTCGGTGCTACTACAAACTATCTAACACTTAGACAATTTTCTATCTCTAAATGCATAAATGAAATGTTGAATATATATTTCCATAAATGACAACACACAATACATCTATCTGACCATAATGACAACAATTTCCCCCTTTAGCATTGATGCCAACATTCAAAAAAATTGATTAAGTCCCAAGATGATGCCATACATAGTCAAAAACAAATAAAAGTAACTACACAAAATTGCCTTCAAAACAAAACAAAATTGTATTCATTTTTTGATGGATCATTACATTCCTTATCACTCCTTTACATTGATACAAAAGTGTACTCCCCCTTACATAAAAAATATACAAATTACAACTATACAATTTTCCTTCTACACAATACCCTCCCTTTGACATCAATGGCATAGGTGTCAAAAACTACATAAAAAATTGAGTGGCTTGCTGTTGATCAACTTGATACTTTGGAAAAGCAATCTACATATACAAGTTTCAATTTTTTGCTTCCTTCTTCCAGTTCTCCTTCACTATATCTAGAATACTAATTAGTGTGCATAGTTCATAAGATGCCACTTCAACAACGCTTAAGTTAGTATAGGAAAATTTGTCATAGGAAATCTTTGCTACAAGACATTCCTCCAATTGCCACTACAAAATGTTGATCTTTGCTGACAAAATTTCTCTAGGACTAGAGAATCTCTTTGCTACCTTCTCCTTATTAGCTTCCAAGCCTATGATCACATCATGTATAGTCTCAACTTTTTCTCTGCAGTACTTAATACTGGTCTCTGGGAGTTGTAACTTAGCAATGAGTGTTTCATGTTCACTCAAGTTACCCTTTAATACACTCACAAAATTTGTTAGGTACTTGTATGATAGTGAGTACTATCCATACAACCTTTTTCCTTCATCAATTTTCTTTATTAATTCCTTGATGCTTCCATCAAGTTCCTTTAGATATTTCCTCACATTGGTGCATACTGTATTAAATAGTGTTGCATCATGTTTATCTTGTGCTTGCATTGAAGCTACCTCTACTAGAGTTGTGAATTCATTATCAAAGGTTTTCACCAACTCCTTGACCTTTAAATGCAAGTCTTGATTCTATAATTGTAGTAATTTTCTTTTGGATTCTCTCCAAGACTTTAGTTAATGTCTTCTCCAAAGAATTTACTCATTTGTTCTTCTCAAATAATTTTCTTAGTAAGCTCATCAATCCTTTCTGATCTTTATCATCTAATATTTTTATTGATGCTCTAGGTATTGGTACTACGTTAGATATTTTTTTTGGGGCTATATAAGGTATGTTAGCCTCATGCTGAAGCACTACCTTCCTAATTTTTGACTCTACATATTTTAGATAGAGAAAGAATGTTGATTCTTGCATTACAATCTTCCACTTATGCTTAAGTTTAGAATCTTCCTTTTTCTTCTCCTTCTCTTCTTTATTTTTATTTTTTACTTCCTTTCTCTCCTGTCTTCTTCATTCTTCTTCTACTCCTCTTCTTCTTTCTCCTTATTCTCCTCTTTTCCATCATCATATGAACTAGAGTAAGCTATAATATTGCCAAAAATAGTTTGGCCATAGGCTTCAAATGGGTTTTCTTTTGTGTCTACAGTTATGTGTGTACTATCCACTTGCATGGATTTAGTACCCATAACAATGTGTGGTGGTGAAAGTTCCTACTGTGTCTCCTCTAATTCTTCCTCTTCTCTAGAAGGTGTACTTTCTTGTACATATACTAGGATCACAGGTTTGGACTGTGCACTTACCTATGGTACTGTGTTCATGTATCTTACAATTGCATCCTATGTTTCTTGCCTAATATCTCCATAATTACCTCCCATCAAAATAATTTCTCTTCTTTTGTTCCCCAGCAAGGGCTCAATAACCTTCAAAATTTTGTTTGAGTCCTCCTTAGAGTTAACTTCATAGAGTTTATTTGTCATAGTAATCCTCAAATTCAGATCTTCTTCTAATACTTCTTCCTATTTATAAGTCTATTATATAGATCTTTTGGTATCTTATTCTATATATTCTCAAACTATTCCTCCAAACCATATTCCTTACAATGGAATTTTCTAACTACGTTCTATCCATATTGCTGTATGAGTTATAATACTTATTCAATCAAACAAAATTTTCATCATTTATTATCTACATGTTATGGTTCTCCACCTTTGGTTTCCATGCTCTTTTTCGAGCTATAGTTCTACCTTCATGTACATCTTTCACCACTGGTCTTTCTCTAACTTCATGCTCAAAACTATCAGATTTACTAACTTGCATCATCTTCCTGCTCTTTCCTGGTCCACTAGTGGTTGGCTTAACCCTTTTCTTTGGTGATGGTGTAGGTTCTTGCTTCACCTTCACCAATATCTCTAATTTCTCTATGTTGTAGGTTCTTCCATCCCTTACTTCTTTCTTGGTTGCTTGCTCCTTGTACTTACAAGTTGCACTTGAACTACTACTGCATAAGGTGTAATAAGGGCCTACTCACATGGTTACACTATTGTCACACCTTATAAAGGTCCTTACATAAAAATTGGAGTAGTTGCTAACACTCTAGACTATTTTCTTGCTCTCATCTCCATTGCAAATGCCTTTTACCTCATTGAATTCCTCTATGGTCATTCTTGATTCCTTAAGGATGGAATCAATTACTTTCTCTACTTTCTTCTTGCTCTCCTTGTTGTGTAATTTAGAATGAACTATTCTCATTTTCTCCTCATAAGCTCCCCATCTAGGGTACTTTGTGTCCTTCCCTAACTAGAGTATGATCTGTGCATACCCTTCTATGAGCTCTATGCTCATCTCATATCCCATGGGCCCTATGAACTTTACTCTTGGTATCATGACTTCCATACAAGTGTTATCAATTTCCACCATGAATCATATTTCATCCTTATATTTCTCCACCATAGAGGGAGGTATTATATACCTTCGTTTCATCTCTATCTGAAAATTCTTCATCATCCTATGTCATTATCTCTGACATTCTCTAACTTTGATCTATATCTTCATTGCACACTCGTTGCTATCCCAATTTGTCATTTTGAGAAACTTCTTTGTGGCATAAAAGAATAAATGAGTCAGTAGGGACTCAAATCTAACAACTATGCTCTTTGTCTTCTTCAACTTTGTATTGTTATCCAACAATTGCAATCTGATAATCTCACACAAATTAACTTTTCTCCCTTGAATTGCCTTTATATAAGTTGCATGTAAAAATCCATCTAGTACTAACTTAACCCTTGATCGATGGTTGAACTTATACCCCAATATCTTTCTTAGTAGCTTTACTCCTTTGTCTTTAATGGAGTCTACCTTCATGTTTCTTTTGTCAAACCTTATATTTAGGTTTGTCTCAACCATATTCCTAACATTCTTCTCTTTAATAGGATTACAACCTTTATTACTTAGTCCTATGAACTTATAAATTAGGTTATTTTCAATAACTATTTGTGCATCACCTAGCCACAACATATCATTGTGTACCCTACTCAGAATAATTTGAGTCCAATCATGATTGTCAAACTCTGTATAAAACATATACTTCACTATACTTAAGTCATTTAGGTGCACATACTTAGACTTCAAGGTTAGATCATTGTAACACATTTTTCCCAAATCCAGATAAATATCATCATCACCAATACTTTATATCTTGAAATGAACATAGCTTCTCATATCCTCAACATGAATCACATTCTCTAGAACTTACAAAAATGTTCCCAATAGGTCATCCAAAAGTAAAAAAAATAGATTTTTCTTAAACACATATCATGGTTTATCACTTACCTCATACACAGTCTAACTAGCCATTGAAATTGTAACTGTAAACATTAAAAAATTGGATTCAAACTCCATAAAATATCTTTAAAATGTGATTTGGGGCTTATGCAATTTTTCACTTCACAAAATTCTCTTCACACTTCAATTCACTATCAAATCACTCTTCAATTCACTCAAGAAACTTCGCATGAAAAAATGGCACATACAATCTTGCTTGCGATCCTTAAATTATTTCAAATTGCATTGCACATTAAATGTGTATCCACCACAAATTCAAATGTTGTCTCTGTTCACCAATAATATTTTTCTCTAGATTCTTGCTCGTTAAGATCATACCTTGATTTGCACACTTGACCATAGCTTTCTCTCTATATGTCCTTAACCTTCTGTTGACTGTGCAACTTCCAACTCTTTCTCTAACATCAGTTATGGCCAACTCATGCACTACCTCCTCTAAAATTACTTAATTCAAATAGGATGAGTCACAAACAATCTGTGACTTCAATGTCTTATCAGGTGCATTGAAATGTATTTTCTAAAAAACTTTATAAGAACTTTATGGATCCTTAGCTATAATAAATGCTTCTTTGAATTCATCAACATGTTCCTTAATTGCTTCCTTCTGACTATTGTCACTGCTATTATCATTCCTTCTATTCTTAGGATTCCTATTAGAGTTCCTTTTTTACATTCTACAATATCTCATTGTGTGTCTAAAGTTATTACATAATTGAGATTCAAGTGCATTTCTCCTTTGATTAGTTCAATTCTGATTCTTAAGTGCTCTGCAATTGCATGCAATATATCTAGGATTTTTACACTTGTAACACACAAATTGGTTCTTCTCTCCATTATATTTCTCTCCATCATTAGATTTGTTTCGTGATCTTCCTCTTTTATTACCAGTATGGTTAATATTCCTAAACATTCTACTATTTGCATTATTACCATCAAAATTAGGTTTCTTACATTCTACTACTTCATGTCCATAACCATGACACTTATAACAATAGAAATGAGTGATAGGTATAAAAGATTTACTTGTGTAATCTCTTTTCATATGTCTAATTTCATTACATATGAAGCATCTACCTGTAAACTCACATCTTACTTCCTTGGGTGGTTCATCTTGCTTAGGTTTATCAACTTTCTTCGTTATCTTACATTCATCATTTTTCTCTAATAAATCAATTAAGTCAACTTCCTTTGATACTTTAGTAGATGTGCTTAATTCAACTTTACTCAGATCAAATTCCTTAGGGGATTCAATAACTAGATCTAGTTTTCTTCTAATTTCAACTTTCTTGGATGACTTCTCTCCAATCAAATACCCAATTCATGTCCTTGTCATAATAAGGTCTTTGGTGAAATATCTATTAATCTATCTTCTCACTACTAGAATAAATTTTCTCTAGATGTTGCTTATCTTGTGTTAATTCTCCTTTCACAATGATATTGTACTTTTCTAATTCTACATTCTCAATCTTGATAGTATCTAGTTTAGATGTAACTTGATTAAACTGCAATCTAAGACCTGCATTCTCAGTTTTCAATTCAGGTTCATTCTTGCCACCATTTTTCTTAAGACTCAAATTAAGTCCAAAAATTTTCAGTTCATGTTTCAAAATCTCATTTTCTTTCTGAAGATTTCCTACTTCATCATCGTTACTAGTTTGCGCAATTGATTCCTTCCCAAATTTCATATCATAATTCTTGTGTTTTAGTTTACCAATGAAATTTTTTACATCTTTATAACTATCTTTCATATTATCTCTTTCTTTAGTAAGAAGGTCAATCTTCTCAAGAGCTTCTTCAAGGTTTTTCATCAATTGTTCCCTATCTTCAAGGATCTTACTAAAGTTGTTAAACTTCTTTTGACTAACTAGGATCTGATACCAATTGTTAGAAATAGATGATACTGGAGGGGTGAATCAGTATTCTACAAAGTTTTTCCCACAACTGAATATTGTTAATTACTTTATAACTCACATATGAAAGTAAATTAACAATGATGAATAGTAAATATAACCAAGCACATAGAGAACTCATAACACCATTATTTGTTAACTAGGGAAACCCTATCCAAGGGAAAACCCCAGTGGGGATGATATCCACTAGATGATTCACTAAATGATAGGATCATGTTAAGGATATTGACCCTGTTAGGAGTCTATGAAGTACATTTAGTGTCTTGAGTCCTTTTTAGAGGACTAGGCCTTGTTAGAATCCTCAACCCTATTAGAAGTTTGTAAATCAAATATAATGTACGCAAGAAGAGCCCACTACCCTAACATGCAATTATACAATTCAATTCTTCACAAGAATAGATATACATAATACTTTATGTCTACTATATTTTGCACTTGGTCTAATCAAACATTAGATGTATTTCTCATATCATCAATCACAAATATTTCATAGATCATATATATGTCACTTAGTTCATCACACATTGCACACTTTTCTTCACAAGATAGGATCTTTACTTATACCTCTCATATCCATAATTCATTGCTTAGTTGGCCTTCATGCTTTCTCATGATTGGCATAGAATGAAATAAATTATGGAATAATATCCACATTTTTGGCTCATCATGAATTAGAAATTATTTTATTAAAGAAAATTCTTGAAGTCGTACAATCCAATTCTCTTCTATTCTATCTTTTGCTTTGTTAAATACCTACACTATTATTTTAATCATATCTCACACCATACCATCCGTACACACTTGTACACTGGTTTTCATCATCATGACACTATCATAGAGCTTTCTTCAACTGTACATAAGCTAAATCTCAAGGAGTCATCCATTCACATCACATATTCTCTCTATGCTACTGCAAATTATCTAACACTTAGACAATTTTCTATTTCTAAATACATAAATGAAATGCTGAATTAATGTTTCCATAAATGACAACATTCATTACATCTATTTGACCATATTTCTAACACTTAATAGAGTAGACCCCTGACATGGTAGATCATCAGAAGTGATCAATATCATAGGTCTAATATACAAACTTTATTGCTGTAATAGTGAACACTTGTGGATGTCATCTCCACCCCAGTTTTACCTTCACCTTGGAGGGTTTCTAGGTAGCCAAAATCTATGTATGTGTCAATCATTTTCTTACATTTTTCATGGATGTGATTAATTTTTCAATCTATTACATCATTGCAATAAATTATTATGTGATTTATGATATTATTTAGATAAGGATTAGAGGTGAAGTTATCAGAATTGATATTTGTTTGAAAGAGTCAAAGTTTATAGATTTTGATTCACCCCCCACCTTCAATATGTTTCTTCCCCATTAGACTTCCAACAAGTGGTATCCAAGGTTTTTTCTCTTAGAATAAGTTTAACCACTTGAGAGTTTAAATCATAGAGATGGAGGCCTACAAGTTGGGAAAGATCATTAAAAATTAGAAGCTTGATATATGACTTCCATTGAAAAATCTTGAAACAACAAGAGATGAGCTAAAGAAATCCTTAAAGAGAAGGAGATGGAACTTAAGTCTAATGATACACAATATCATGAGGAAGATATTGAAGGTTTATTTGATAATGGAAATTCTAGTGTAAGCGATGTAGCAATGGAAAATATATTGGAGAGGAACAATACATTGAATGAAGAGATAAGAGGACTAATGATAGAGCATGAAATATAATCAATAAGACTTTGTGAAGTGACCAAATAGAAAAAGAAAGTTGAGGAAGAGAATACAATGGTTGATGAAGACAAGAGAAAAATTTCCACAAGACTTGATGAAAGGACATCTAATGTGTGAAAACTCACACAAAAGTAATTTGATATGCACTAACTACTAAGTGTAAATCAAGAGTTGAATAGGAAAAATGTAGAGATTGTAAATGTAAGATCAAAGAATGATCAACTAAAGAAAGAGTTAAGATCTGAGAAGGAATTCATTGAGATAATTAACAAACCCAAAGAAGCTATGAGATAATTTGAGAAACTAATGAGAACATAGGGAAGATCCAATGGTACCTTTGTACTAGGCTATACCAAGTACCTATCATCTTTTGAGGAAGGAGAATCATCAAAGAGTGGAGAAGAGGGGAATGCAAATCCAAAGAATAACAAACCTACATGTTATCACTGTGGAAAGCCACACCATACAATTTTTTTTTGTAGAATTAATGTTGGTGAGTCAAATCCTAAGACCAAATTAAATGGATTTTTTAAAATTGTAACAAGTACCTAAGAAATGTATCACAATCAATTGGGACTATAATACATCGTAAAATTATCACTTATGCGATGAATATGGTCATATTGAAAAAAATTGTATTAGGAGACATTTTAGGGGTAAATCCAAGAGTTTGATGAATGATAGTTTAGTTTTTAATAAATGTCATAAGATTGGTCATTTGAGAAAAAATTGCAAAACCTAAGAACCAACACCTAACAATAAACATAAAAAAGGAAAAGAAGTTATGAATGTTGAACACATGAGTAACTAGATGAATCAAATATGGAGAAAGAAGGAAGAAGGTAGTAGGATTATGATAAATGATGTTGAGATCACCCATTCCAATGGATCAGGTGATCACACCACCTCAAACTAGGCAATGAAGTTATGTAAGGAATTGTATTTCAAATGATATATCATACACCAGTTCCTAACATATAACTTTTTGAAGTCCATATCTTTATGAGAAAAGATACATTATGATAGATTTGAGGTGTGAACTAAATAAGGTAGACATGTATAGAGTTGAAGCACAATTGGTGTCGAGCATAAGTATTGATGTCAATTGTGACTGAGTTAGAGTGTGGACCAAGCCCCCATATCAAATGAGTTGATATGATTGAACAAAAAAAGATTGGGAATTATAGTGCAGTTGTGACCAGGTCAAGGTGTTTCTTGTGTGAGTAAAGTGGAGAATAGTGATTGAGATGTAAAGTATTTTCAAAGATAGTTGTATGCCACCTACATTGGTATAGTGCATGGAATGATTCACTAAATTAACTTTTTGAGGTATATAGTGTTATTTCAAAGTCATTTTTCATACCTTGCATTCATATTTTTTCAAGAGTAGAGAATTCAGAGAGCTTTGAGAAGATATTTTAAAGTGATTCAAAGTGTGCCTTCAGCAAAGTAAATTGAAGTGTAGAAGATTTTTGTTGCCAAGCTATAAAGAAGATCAAGATCAAACACTAAGTTGATGAAATGGTATCCAATTCATCTACAAGCACAAAGAAACAATAAATTGAGGTTAGTAATGCACAATTAGTTAAGAATGATGCTTGTCCACCTCCAAAGTATAAGGTTGTACCTAAAATTGTGATGAAGGGAGACTCTATGGGTGCCCTATCATTGAATCCACCTATGTTTATAATGATACATGATGTATGATCTTGTTATTCATGCCAAATCAGTGAAGTGGGAGATTATGAGTTAAGAATTGTTGACATAATAGTCAAGCTTGTTATTAGTGACATACACTGATTCAGATTGTAAGTATCTACCAAGCTTATTGTATAGTTAACAGTGTTTGCTAAGCATTTTAGTTGTTGCCAAGTTCTATAGTTGCTACTGAATCCTTTGGAAAAACTCTAGTGTTTATCAAGTAGCTACAGTTACTGTCAAGATCAACAGTGTAAATCGAGCATCTCAGTGTATGCCAAGTTTACCAGTACAAACCGAGTTGTGCAGTGCTTATGGAGTTTGCAGTTTATGTGATCTAAGTCTAGTGTTAACTAAGCTACTCAATGCAAACCAATAGACTTAGTTTATACCAAGCTCAAGGTGATAGTGTTTATCGAGTCATGCAATGCAAACCAAGAGATTTTGTTTATATGATGAGTTTTGCAGTATTTACTAAGTCACTAGTGCAGACTGAGTTCAAGACTACTTGAAAGTGATCAGTATGGATTGAGCTTCTAGATCTATCGAGTGCATGATAATATCAAGCATTGACAGTGGATGTCGAGTATCAGAACTTTATCGAGTCAGTCTTCAGAGCTTGAGTGTCTACATTTGAGCCGACTCTATAATATTTGTGTAAACTTGTATAGTGGCTAGCTTTGTAATTTGTATAATTGGATTAGTATATATGTAGTGTATTATATCCTATCCAATGTGTATAGTGATGATGCATATGTAATCTAATCTTAAGAGAAGAGAAAAAAGTGCTAATTACAAAGGCTACAATAGTATAAGGAGCATCAAAGATTCATCTATCACAACAAGGTGATTTGTACACTTAAAGGAATCTCTTTCAGCAAACCAAGTTGTAGATCATAGATCAGCTACTATTTCATCCTAATAGGTGGATCAATCAAATCCTTTAACAAGGTAGACTTAACAGTCTTTTGTAAATCTCTTTACTGAGTGCATACTTCATTGTATGTTTGTAAATCCTTTCACAAGGTGGACCTAGCAATCCTTGTTGCTCCTAATAGGGTAGATCATTAGAAGTGATCAATGTAAGCCTTAATAGGCCAACTTTATACTACAATACTAAAGCTTGTGGGTATCATCTCCACCCCAATTTTACTTTTTATTTGGAAGGTTTCTAGGTTACCAAATCTTTGTATCAAAGTGTTATGAATGCTTTCATGTTTTTAGTTTCTTATGCATAAAATTAGATAATATTATATGTGAAGGATTAAATGCTAGTTGAACTAAGAGTTAAAATTGTAGAAGTTTTTAGAAGTTTCTAATTCACCCCTCCCCTTTTAGTAACTTAGTCTTGTTAAGAATATTTCCAACAATTGGCATTGGAGCATTGTGGTTCTTAAGAAGGAAGTTTAACAGTTTGAGCAAAGATCAAAGCCATGGAGATATTTAGACTTGACAAAGCTGTTGACAATGAAAAACTATATTTGAAAATAGCTATTGCCCAACTCAAGAAAGCAAAGGAGCAACTCTCAATCCTTGAAAAGAAGAAAAGAACTTGCAATTCAAATGAATGATCATCTCTACATTGAAGAAAAGGTTGAAGATCTTCATTCAAGAAATCAAGATGAAGCCAATGAAGCAATCAAAGAACTCCTAAAAAAAAATGGTTTCATACAAGAAGAAGTAAAAAAATTAAGAAGAGAACAAGAAATTCAGTTAGTAAGGCTATGTGAAGTTGTTAGAAGTAGTAATCTTTGATTGGTTGTATTTATTTATTAAATGGGATAAACCAACGTATCCCTTATGTATTTTATCCTTTAGTTCACATGTGAAGGACATGCCATTTTCTTGTTCTCTAGTCCACATGTGAGGATAACTATTTTTTGTAATTTTTTTTATAAAGGAAATTAGTTTATCCTCCTTAAAAAAATATTGACACTTTGCACAAACTTATTATGAATGGTGGCATTCATAGAAATGGGAGTTACACATGCAACTCCTTTCTCATCTCTATAAAAGAGATGCCTCTCTTATTCTTCTACACTACTTATCTACATCTTCTTGATGCTATTGTAATGAGCTAATTTGTTCCACAATCCTTCTTCCTCATCTCTCCTTCCTTATGCTTCTTTGTCATATTCTTAATATTACACAAGGGGTTTTCTTTGCCTTCCCCTTTCAAAATCTCTTGTGTCCATTTTTGTTGATCCATTGGAAAATTCATTTGGTTTATGGTAAATTTTTTTTTCTCTATTCTCTTGCACTCCTCATCCTGATGATGGATCACTATATGTGATCCAAAACGTTGATGATAAAACATCTTGACACAATTGATAAGTAGGAGATGATTTTCACAGCTAGTCAAATTGTGATGTGAATATCAGGATTTAACTGTGTGATTTTTGAGTCAAACTCGATGACCCATGTTTCATGAGTAGTGATTCAACATGAATCCATCTCTCATGAGAATAAATGGAACACTTAGCACTCATTGAATCTAGGTGATGCTCACAGGGGTGAAGCACCGGGACTTCCCGGGAGGTCACCCATCCCAGTACTACTCCAGCCTGAGTGCACTTAACTGCGGAGTTTCCTTCACAATTAAACCCAAAGCTTGCAACCCCATTTGCAAAACCTTCACCAAGTGTTGTGCCTTATGAACCATTCATTAGAAAGCCCCTTAAGCTCATCAATTGATAAGTAGGAGATGATTTTCACAGCTAGTCAAATTGTGATGTGAATATCAGGATTTAACTGTGTGATTTTTGAGTCAAACTCGATGACCCATGTTTCATGAGTAGTGATTCAACATGAATCCATCTCTCATGAGAATAAATGGAACACTTAGCACTCATTGGATCTGGGTGATGCTCACAGGGGTGAAGCACCGAGACTTCCCAGGAGGTCACCCATCCCAGTACTACTCCAGCCTGAGCGCACTTAACTGCGGAGTTTCCTTCACAATTAAACCCAAAGCTTGCAACCCCATTTGCAAAACCTTCACCAAGTGTTGTGCCTTATGAACCATTCATTAGAAAGCCCCTTAAGCTCATCAATTGATAAGTAGGAGATGATTTTCACAGCTAGTCAAATTGTGATGTGAATATCAGAATTTAACTGTGTGATTTTTGAGTCAAACTCGATGACCCATGTTTCATGAGTAGTGATTCAACATGAATCCATCTCTCATGAGAATAAATGGAACACTTAGCACTCATTGGATCTAGGTGATGCTCACAGGGGTGAAGCACCGGGACTTCCCGGGAGGTCACCCATCCCAGTACTACTCCAGCCTGAGCGCGCTTAACTGCGGAGTTTCTTTCACAATTAAACCCAAAGCTTGCAACCCCATTTGCAAAACCTTCACCAAGTGTTGTGCCTTATGAACCATTCATTAGAAAGCCCCTTAAGCTCATCAATTGATAAGTAGGAGATGATTTTCATAGCTAGTCAAATTGTGATGTGAATATCAGGATTTAATTGTGTGATTTTTGAGTCAAACTTGATGACCCATGTTTCATGAGTAGTGATTCAACATGAATCCATCTCTCATGAGAATAAATGAAACACTTAGCACTCATTGGATCTAGGTGATGCTCACAGGGGTGAAGCACCGGGACTTCCCGGGAGGTCACCCATCCCAGTACTACTCCAGCCTGAGTGCGCTTAACTGCGGAGTTTCCTTCACAATTAAACCCAAAGCTTGCAACCCCATTTGCAAAACCTTCACCAAGTATTGTGCCTTATGAACCATTCATTAGAAAGCCCCTTAAGCTCATCAATTGATAAGTAGGAGATGATTTTCACAGCTAGTCAAATTGTGATGTGAATATCAGGATTTAACTATGTGATTTTTGAGTCAAACTCGATGACCCATGTTTCATGAGTAGTGATTCAACATGAATCCATCTCTCATGAGAATAAATGGAACACTTAGCACTCATTGGATCTAGGTGATGCTCTCATTGGATCATGGAACACTTACCAATTGATGAGCTTAAGGGGCTTTCTAATGAATGGTTCATAAGGCACAACACTTGGTGAAGGTTTTGCAAATGGGGTTGCAAGCTTTGGGTTTAATTGTGAAGGAAACTCCGCAGTTAAGCGCGCTCAGGCTGGAGTAGTACTGGGATGGGTGACCTCCTGGGAAGTCCCGGTGCTTCACCCCTATGAGCATCACTTAGATCCAATGAGTGCTAAGTGTTCCATTTATTCTCATGAGATATGGATTCATGTTGAATCACTACTCATGAAACATGGGTCATCGAGTTTGACTCAAAAATCACACAGTTAAATCCTGATATTCACATCACAATCTTGACACAATCGAGTTCCAAAAGATCTTATGTAATATTCTTCACATTAAGCTCTCTTGGATTTTTTTATTAGTTTTTATTTTACTCAATTTCTTACATGGTATCAAAGCTTTTCTAATCCTTGTTTTGAGCTTGTATGAAGGTTATCATTTTGAAAAATTTTGTTAAGAGGAGAAGAGGAAAAAAAAAAATTAAAAATCATTCTTTTTTCTGTTGGCAAATTTTTTATTCAATCTTCAAGTTTTTTTTCGTAACTCTCTTTGGAAGGTTTACCGCCAAAGAGTTCTTTTTATTATCTAACCCATTTTTTTGGCTTTGGAAGGCTTGCCGCCAAAACAAAGAAAAAATAGCTATACTTTTATTACTCTTAACACCTTCTTTCATAGACTTTTTAAAAATATTAATTAGTTCATTTATTTTAACAAAAAATACTTTACTCTTTACAAGTCATTAAAAGCTTCATTAATAATATTTTTAACTATATTGTTTCTCTTTATTCTATATTTTTTTCAAATAAATTTATATCCATCATTGGTACAATTTTTTAACAATAATTATAATTTCAAAGCTACAAGGGTTTCTAATTCAAATTTCAAAAAAACTAATAATTGATAACTATTCTTCTTTTCTATTTATAACACTTTTAAACTATTATTAGCTTATTGTGAGTTTTACAATCATAATTGTGTGTCTTATTCTCTTCTTCTAACTTTAGCCTTGTGGTTTGTTCCTTTTGTCTAATAATTTATGAGATTTTGTTCTTCTTTTTTTTCCAAACTACTTGAATTTCTTCTCCACTTCTTTCCTATTATTAGCTTTTGTGAGTTTTACAATCATAATTGTGTGTCTTATTTTCTTTTTCTAACTTTAGCCATGTGGTTTGTTCCTTTTGTCTAATCATTTATGAGATTTTTTTAATTTTTTTTTCAAACTACTTGAATTTCTTCACTATTTCAATCAATTATTAATTTAAAAAAAGGATTGCTCTCATCAAAAAAAAATTCATTGAAATATACAAAAAAATTTAATCAATTTTTTCCCCTCCTCTCATGTGTTTTTTTCTAAAAATTTATTTGCTATTATTATTCATAAAGTTTTTAATTAAATCTTAATTCAAACCTGAGATTTAAAAAAAAAAAAAAAGTAAAGTACATGATTTATTTTAGGAAGGAATTTTTTTTTAAGAAACAAAAAATATATACATTATATGTTTTATAGTTAATATATATTATAGTTAATTTTTAAGAAAATAAAATCTAGATTTAATTTTAAAATTTAAAATTAAAATTATTAAAATATTTTTTTAAAAATAAAAAAGGGTTTAATTATTATTATTATTTTTCTCTCTCAAATAACTTTTTTAATTTAATTTTTTTCTTTAAATTTATTTAGTAGAGAAGGTATTTTTTTCATCTTATAATAATGTCGACTCTCATTCCTAAAATTAAGTTGAATAACTCTAACTATCATGCTTGGAAAACAAATCTCTCCTTTATTTTTCGATTTAAGCATATTTTAGATGTTGCTACTGACCTTTTTGTAGTTCCCGGTACCTCCACTACACAAAATGAAAAAAATGCATGGAATACTAAAAATGAGGAAGCCCTTGGCCTCATTGGTATATCTCTTAACCTAGATTTATATGTTCTAATTGCTCATTGCACTGCTTCCCATGAAGCTTGGGATACTTTAAAAAAAACATATTACAGACCATTTGAATCACGCAAGATTCAATTGCAAGACAATTTAGAAGACTTAAGGTATATTGATTTAAAATCTATGGATGTATTTTTACTTAAATTTGATTCTATTAAAAGTCAACTAATTGGATTAGGCATTACTCTCACTGATATTAGATTAATTACCATTATTTTAAAGAAATGTCTTCCTAGACAATTTCAACATTTTATCACTAACGTTCATTCTCAACTTGTTACTCCTACTTTGTCTACTCAATTAACTTATAGTATTTTTTAAAATTTGTTGCATCAAGAGGAAGCTAAGTTGTTACAATTTGGTACTCTTAGATCTAATGAACTTCCCTTTGTGTCTAAAAGTCAAAATCAAAATTTCAAATCTTCTAATAATGATTCTCTCAATACTCATAATAATAATAACCACAATAATCATAATTTTAATAATAATAATAATCCAAACACAAATCATAATAATACTCATCCTAATCAATATAATAAAAAAACCCCACTGTACTTATTGTGGGAAAGATGGTCATGTAACTAATAATTGTTTTAAAAAATAAAAAGATAAGCAACCTATGAATAACAATAATCAAAGCTCTTGTCCATCTCGTCATGCTTTTATTGTTAGTTATAATGTTCATAAAAATTTAGAATGGATTATTGATACTGGTGTGTCTCAACATGTTATTTTTTATAAAGAAGTGTTTGATTCTTTAAAACTTGATCTTTCTAATATTCCAATTCAATTAGTTGATAATCATAGTTGCAAAGTTGAAGGATTTGGTAATGTTAGTGTTCCAAATGGAAAGTTGCATAATGTTCTTTATGTTCCTAATTTGAAATACAATCTTCTTTCTATTGTTAAATTATGTCAAGATTATAAAATTGAATTTTATAAGGATATGTGTTATGTTATTGATCCTAACACTAAAAAAGTTGTTGCTAATGCTAAGTTAGGCCATGATAACTTATTTTAATTTTCTAGGTTTACCTCTTCCAGACACTCTTTGCACAAAGATATTGCTTTTAATATGGAGCATGAAAGGCTTTCTCATTTGAAAACTGAGTGTATCTCATCTAATATAGTTGAAAAATTACCTCCTATTGCTTCATTTAAGATTGCATGTATTGGGTGCATGGATGAAAACATGCAAAATACCAAAGTTTATCAAGCTTATAATCCCATTACTAACAAAGTACACATAGCACAAAATGTTTTTCTTGCTGAAAATGATGTGCATGATTCTTCTAATACTCAAAATGAATAATTTAATGGAAGAAGAATTGGTGTTATTGGAGGACCAACCAACTTCTCTAAACCCTACTCCTCATATATCTACCTTTATTCTTCCTATTCTTTCTTACAAAGGTAATGGTAATGATGCATTTATAGATCATGGTAATTTTGCTAATATTGATAATGGTAATAATGCTAATGTTGATATAAATGGTACATTTTTGCATCATGACTCTTCCTCTAGTGATAAATCTATTAAGAAAAAAACTAAATGGTTTAAAAAATTACTTAGTAAAAGAGATCAATTTCTAGAATGGGTGGACTTCAACCTAGGAGGATTAATTACTGCAAACATTTTTTGATGTTAATGATCCTCATTCATCACCTTTGGCATTTCTCTTTAGTATGTTGCCTAGAAATTATGAATATGTTCTATATATGATCTTAATTATATTTGCATGATTTCATACCATGATATTTTAGGTATATTTATTTGTGAATATATTTGGGGCCCCACATATATATCTCAATAATTATACAAACTATTGTGTCTATTGTGACTTGTCAATTATGAGTGCATTCTTATATGTTTCACAAATACAAATTTTCTTTTGGCTTTTCCTATTTATTTCTTATTCTTTGATATTATGAGTTATTATACACAATTTCCTTCAACATTACTATGGTGTAGTTTATGCTTTTCTAGCATCATTTTATTCCCATGTTGGCACTTTATGGTTTATACCATGTAATTACATGGAGTTTCCCTCCATTTGGTTCTCTTTGTTCCACTTTGAAGGTTGATATATATGGAGTTTCCCACCATGTTGTTCTATTTTTTTCCCTCATGAAGAGGATGCTATTCTTGGAATTTTCCTCCAGTTTTAGCTAATTCGACTCATCTTGAAAGTACTTTACTTATTTTGAAGGGAATCTATTGTTAATACTCATAATCCTTTCTTTTGGCATCTTTGAAATCATAATGTATAATGTTTTGCATACTTCATTGCTTAAATTGGGAGTCATGCATGTTATGGATTGATCACCCATTAATTTGTAGTGAGATGATTTAATAGTGGACTATCTATATCCATGTGATTGATGCATTGTTGATGTTGGATTCATTAGCTAGCCTTTTTTATGGTCCTTTCTTGAGAGTTTTGATAACATATTTGTTCTTTGCAGTATATAATTTACTCTATGAAAGTTTACTTATACTTAAAAATTTTCTAACTTAAATATAATATGAAACTATCCTTGTGGATAGTTGCCTTGTTTCTTGTTTCTATGTTTCAAGTAATCCATCAAGGCACATACAAGACATCATTATTTGTTGTACAAATCCTATGCCACATGAACCCACTTGAAGATGTAACACACTTGAAGGACTATCCACTTCTCTTGGCTCTCTAGCGATGTACCCATGATAATAAGAGACCTCTTGCACAATGAAGATATTTCAAAAAAATTAAGTTGTAATATTGTAAATTGGGTTTGACACCCTGTGATAAAATCTCCCCAAGTAAAGATTAAAGGGGGATGTTAGAAGTAGTAATTTTTTCTTGGTTGTATTTAATTATTAAATGGGATAAACCAAGGTATCTCTTATGTATTTTACCCTTTATTAGACATGTGAAGGACATGTAATTTTCTTGTCCTCTAGTCCACATGTGAGGATAACTCTTTTTTATAATTCCTTTTATAAAGGAAATTAGTTTACCCTCCTTGAGAGGATAATAATGCTTTGTACATAGTTATTATGAATGGTGACATTCATAGAAATGGGAGTTATACATGCAACTCCTTTCTCATCTCTATAAGAGGGATGCCTCTCTCATTCTTCTACACTACTTCGTCTTTATATCTTCTTGATGTTATTGTAATGCGCTAATTTTTTCCACAATCCTTCTTCCTCCTCTTTCTTTCCTTATGCTTCTTTGCCACATTCTTAATATTACACAAGGGGTTTTTTTCTTTCCCCTTTTAAAATCTCTTCTATCCATTCTTGTTGATCCATTGGAAAACTCATTTGGTTTATGGTAATATTCTTCACATTAAGCTCTCTTGGATTGTTTTATTAGTTTTTATTTTACTCAATTTCTTACAAAAGTCATGGAAGAGAAGATAAAGATAAAAGAAGAGATAGAAGGAAAGCATAATGAAGTCTAGCACCAACCCCTTCAACAAGTAGACCTCATTGATTGGCTCTCCAAGGTAAATGAAGAAATCATGAGCCTAAGATCTAAAAATAAAAGATTGCAAAATGATCTAAACTCTAAAAGGAAAATCAATGAAAAAATGATGAAATCCCAAGTAGACATGAATCAATTGAATAGAAAAATCTCTATAGACAAAAAGGAAAAATATTAATTGAATATACAAAAGAAGGAGAATCATCCAAGCAAGGATCTCAAAAGAATCAAAGACCTACTTGCAATCACTATGGTAAGATAGGTCATACTTCAAGAATATGTTGGAGCAATGAAAAATAAAAATTCAATGAAAAGTGCTACAATTGCAATCAACATGGTCATAAGGCTAATGAATGAAAAGAAAAACCAAGATTTGAAAGAAAATGTCACAAATATAGGAAGCATGGGAAAAAATCATTAGAATGCAAAACCAAGATATTAAATTCAGTAGAACAAATTGTGGAAACTATATTTGGTTGGAACTACAACACCTAGTGTAGATGTCATTATTGTGGAGAATTTGGACACATTGGAATAAATTGTGTAAAGCATCATTTATGGAAAAGAGATACTACAAAAAGATGTTTCATTTGCATAGAACTTGGCCATCTTTCCAAGAACTATTTGAATACTAGTAGAACTAAAGATGAGAAGAAGGAAAAAGCTGATAACATCCAAAAATAGATGAGACAACAATGGGTTCAAAAGTCTACCAAGAATGAAAGTCCAAATAATGATGAACAACTTGATTTCTCAAAGGAGAAAAGTGAGACTTGGCTACCAAAGAAGAAATTCAAAATATTTATAGATTGAAAAGATAGAAGATCCATATCTGTATTCAATATACAAAGGGATCACTGAGTGAAAAGGATACCAATCACCACCGAGTTACTTTCCTTACCGAGTGAGGTTGGGTCACAAACTTTAATGAGTGAGGTTGGGAGTAACTAAAATTTTAAATGGTTACCAAATGATGGAAGAATTTGCTAAGTAATCAATGAAAAGAAGTGGATGATAGTCTGTCAACTTGATCTACCATCCATACCAAGCACTTACAGAAAAAATTGATAGAAGAAATGAAATCAAAGTCATTTTCACTGTAAATTTTAAAGAGCTATTGTGTAGTGTGATCTTCGAGAGTTTCCAAGTGATTTGAGAAAATTGTTAATGAAAAATTTGAGTTCTGTCAAACCCTACCAAGTAAAGATAGCATCTAGCAACAACAAAGCAAAGCGAGGTTCTAATATGCTAGTTCATGGTGAATGGAAGGCTATAGTTTTCAAACTCACCCTTGCAATGGTCGAAGCCCTAGATTCGAGTGGAGTGCAACCTCAAATCCCTCCAAAGGTACTATTGATAAATGATATTAATTCTTACTTCAACTTTACAATTCAAGATATTGGAACTTTGGAAATGGATCAAGCCCTAGGACAATTGTGTGTGAATGGTGTCTTGAAACCCGAGCAAAAGCACCTAGAGACAAAAGGGTTGACACACATTCCTCATATTCCCTGTTAATTTCAAGTAAAATAGATTAGGTATTTTGTTAGTTAGGAACACAATGGTTAGTTATGGTTGGAGCAACCAATTTTGATCACAAAGAAGGTGATTCATAGAATCACTGGTCTCCCAATGTTGGCCAAAGCTAAAATGACCAAAACCCTTGGTCAGGTTGAACTTGAGAAGAAAACCCTAGTAGAATGGGATAGTAGAGGCATGAATATAAGGAGTATGACTGATATTGAACTAAAATTTGGCATTCATGTCATAGCGCATGAGATCTATAGCTCTAGCTAGTTGAACAGTGTGCCTTGTAAAGCGGTTGATCTCGCTTACAAGGTAGTCAAGAAAAATATTTCATTTGACCTTGCCAAGCTACTGTTGAAGCAATTCAACAAGAACATGGAAAGCATCTAGATGACAAAGAATAACCCATGTAGTTCTTTATTGACCTGTTTATTCTTTTATGTTCAAAAACTTTTCCCTTCAAAAGGATCAATTGTATGGAGGAAAGATGTGCCAATTCTCTACCAAATTAATTAGAATATTGTTGAGATGAGAGAGAACTATAATAGTATGATGGATAACTATTTTCATTCATTTAAAGAGAAAATGAGTAATAGATTCAAAATTGTAAGAGAACTAGCAGAAGACTACAAGGAAGATGTATGTTTCATGGTAGATAGTGATAAGGTATACATTCAGGCAGTTAGGCCTAGAATATCATGGGTGAAACCTCTTGGATATGAGGTTAACATTGAGGCACTTCTAAATGAACCATTTGATCCCAAGGATAAATATATTTAGTATTTATGATGAAGCAAAAACCAAGACAAAACTGGAGATAAAGCTCCCTCAAGCGGTAAACAAAGGAAAGTAAAGAATTGCTAAATTCAAAACCAGTTCCACCCTTTTTTTGACCAAAGGAAAAGGTGAGGATGAGGAAGAAGAACCATTAAAGAAGAAGGGAAAGGTAATTATCACCAAGCCTACCAAGGAATCCACCGTTGTATTTACCAAGAGAACTTCAAGAAAGAAAGTTGATAATGAAGGAGGTGATATAATATTCAGAAAACCTCCACCCACCTTCCAAGAAAGACTGAAAGAACTATAGGAAGGAGCAGGTATAACAAATTTTAAGGCATTAAAGTATGAAACTAGGACTAAGGAAGAAAAGAATTAGATTGAAGACCTGGTGATGGACAAAATGGGTAGGAGGAAGTACTCACCAGACCACCTTACTTCTCAGCTCCCTAGCATTTTGTTGGATAAGATTAAGCCAAGATGGAAATTTTCCATGTAAACTATAAAATAAATCTATGGGAAAACCCTAAAGCATCTTATTCCAAGCTTAAAAAATAAGGAGATTAAGGAATCTCTAAAGAAAAATGAGGAGAAATTAACTCTAAAGTTTAATACTTGTTTGGTTTTGATAAAAGATATTGAACATGTTGTAAGGATTGCAACACATACATGGAAGAATATCTATGTTCTTCATAGACCAAGTGATTTTTTTGTAGAAGTAAAAGATGATGATGATGATGATAAAGAAGAGAAAGATGAATAGGAAAATGTTGAAGAAGCAACACATTTTGACAACATTGATGATGAAGAGGAATAGGAGCAAGAGGATACCAAGGAAGAAAAGCAAGATGATGATGAAACTAACCTAGTCAAGACTACTATAGTGGTTATAGCCTCACTTCCTCAGTCTCCCAATAAGGTATTGACCACATCAAGCATGGAGATAGCCTTTGCAAGATTGATTGTGACTAGCACTCAAAGTACAACTAGCCAATCAATATTTGCACCAACTTAGCTAAGTGCATTATTGATTGAAGTAACCTCAACTTCATCTACCAAGCTACAGACTCTTCCCTCTTCTACCATGTTGGAAACATCAGTTTTGGACACATCATTTTTGAATTCATCAATATTGGCTACCACAAGTATTACTTTAGGTATTTCTACAATAAGTGCAGTATCAATTTTTATAGCTAGCCCTAGTATGTCTACTATTGTTTCTATTCTAGGTACACATGCAATTAGTGCAAGGATAGTTGAGACCAAGGCTCAACTAAAAAAAAAATTATTGGGCAAAGGAAAGGAGATGGAGGAAGAAATAGACCTAGATGAGGAAATTTTAATCCCTAATTGGAACATTTCCAAGCTCACTCTAGACAAAATATAGACATTTGGTGAACTACTCCAAAATAAAGCCAAGCAATAGAGGCTTAGAGAAGAAAGAGATAAGGAATTTAAAATCATTGAGGATGCCAAGAATATTTTGACAGAGGCAATAGGTATAGAGATTGATTCTTCACAATCAATTTTGTATCAACTAGCAGAGGCAGTCCAAAAGTTTAATGAAGACTTGGATGGATAGGAAAAATTAATACAGATGGGCAAAGGAAAGGAGATGGAGGAAGAAATAGACCTAGATGAGGAAATTTTAATCCCTAATTGAGACATTTTCAAGCTCACTCTAGACCAAATTGACGTAGGAGACTCCCCTTAATACCATAAACTCATAATAGAAATGAATAAATAATAACAAATATGAGAACAAAATATGGACTTCTTATTATCACTACAAATGCAGAATTACAAAATTCTAAATTATAATATGCTAACCCAAATGGGCACCTTCATTATAGTAATCTACAAGATAGTACTACGAACTATCACCGAGATCTATCCTAGACAATGTTTGGGACTTTCTTAAATAGGCAGTTTTATGCCACCTAAGAAGGTTCTAGATGCACAAACTTAATAGCTAGGGCCAATAGACCCTAACAAATACAAATACATTTTTGATAATTATTTTAGAAGTTTCAAGTAGCCCAACTTTGGAAGGCCATAACTCACAAACCATTGCTCTGATTGGCTATTATAACCACTTTTGGAAATGCTAGCTCCTAATCAACAAGCTCAAAACTATGCTGGCACCCTTTTGTCGAGTTTTCAAACCTCATCCAGGCACTCTAAGGCCTCCAATAGTGTGCCTAAAAAATTTTCTACAAATTATTCCACCAAAAATCTCCAATAACTTCTCTAATACTTAAGCTAGAGCAATGCAATTTTTTATGATAGGATTGTATCTCTAAAACGAACCTTCTTATAGAAAATGAGAACATTTTGAGCTCATATGACAAACTTCCTAAAAATAGCAAGTTTCCATAAATAATTATCCTGTCTACTAGTCCTTATTAAAATAGAAAAAAATGAAAATAAAATATTTTTGGATGGTGCAAGATTGCCCTTACACCCAAGAAGCTTCTACATCAAACAACTGGAATAATCTAAGAAGTGACCCTATTACATCTCAGGTGTTCAAAGGAAACCAATATGGTTAAGCTCCTCCTTTGTTAGCCATGATGAATCCTCAACTAGTCTCCCTTTCCATTTGATCAGATATTCCTCATAAGTTCTGTTTCTAGTACTTTTTCCAACATGACTGTCTAGTATCTCCTTGATCTCCTTTATGGCCAAACTAGCTATTGGAATGCTCCACTGCGCTTCTGCAACTTCATCTCCATCACCTCCTTCATAATACTCTATCAAATCTAAAATTTTAAATACTGGTGAAACATTCAATTTAGTAGGCAACTCCACTTCATATGCATTGTTAGAATCATGCCTCTTCACTATCTTGCATTGTCCAAACTTCTTCATCTTCAACTTATTATATATACCCACTGAGAAATGCTCCTTTCTTAAATGAACCATGACTTCATCTCCAATCTAAAATTCCTTATATCTCCTTTTCACATTTACCTTAGCCTTATACTGTGTATTCATCTTTATGATATGCTTCTTCACCTCCTCATGGATGTTTTTCAAATTTTTACCAAAGTCTTTTGCTTCAACACTACTTATCTCTCCTTTATCCAACTACCTTAGTTCAGAAGCATTTCTAGAACTACTCCCATATACAATCTAGAAAGGTAATTTACCAGTACTCCTATTGATAGAATTATTATATGAAAATTTTGCCTATGGTAAAATCATATCCCATCCTTTTGGTTTATCTCAAACCAAGCATCTCAACAAGTTTCCCAAGTTGTGATTCATAGCTTATGTCTTCCCATCAGCTTGTGGATGATGTAATGAACTAAACTTCAAATCTGTCTTCAACTTCTTTCATAATGTACACTAGAAATACTCAACAAATGTGGTATCTTGATCTGAAACTATACTCTTTGGCAGACCATGTAATCTCACCACTTCTCTAAAAAACAACTTTGCTACATGAACAACATCACTAGTCTTCTTGTAAGGAATAAAATGTGCCATCTTTGAAAACCTATCAACCACCACAAAAATGGAATCATGCCCACACTATGTCCTCGATAATCTAAGAACAAAATCCATGCTAATATCCTGCCATGGTTTCTCTAGTATAGGTAATGGCTGATATAATCATGTATTCTATGTCACTCCTTTTTCCATCTGACATACGCTGCAACTTTGTCACATCTTTTTGTAACTATGGCCAATAATAATTTTGAGCAACCAAAGCTATAGTTTTATCTTTGCCAAAATTTCCAACCAATCCTCCACTATGCTTCTCCTTGATGAGGTTCTCTCTCATTGAACTTTTGGGAATGTACAACTGGCTTCCTTTGAACAACATACAATCCTGGATCATAAAATCCAACCACTTTGTCCTATCAAGTGTAATAGGTTCTATACACACCTTCCATCCTTCACCAAAATCAAGATCATCTAGATACAAAGTACTAAGTTCCTTGAACCCAACCACCTCTATCTACATTCCTATCAACAAAAGTTGTCTTCTACTAAGAGCATCTGCAACTTTGTTAGACTTCCCACTCTTGTGTTTCAAAAAAAATTATAACTCTACAAAAACTCAACCCACTTTAAATGCCTTTAGTTTAGTTTTCCTTGACTTTCCAAATATTACAAAGCTTGATGATCAATATACAAAACAAACTCCTTAGGAAGAAGATAGTGTCTCCACTTCTTCAATGCTTGAACTATAGCATAAAATTCCACATCATAAATAAAATATTTTCTTTTTGGATTATTCAACTTCTCATTGAAATAAGCAATAGGTCTACTTTCTTGACTCAAAATAGTTCCTATTATAGTACCACTAGCATCATAGTCTACTTGAAATACCTTTTTAAAATTAGGAAGTGCTAGAATAGGTTTCTTATTAACCTTCTATTTTAATAGATTAAAACTCTTATCTGCTCCTACAGTCCACTTAAATTATTTCCTATCCCTCTCATTGTTTTAGTCAAGGGTCCACAAATATTGCTAAAACTACTTGTGAACTTTTTGTAAAATGTAGCCAATCCATGAAAAGATCTTACCTCTATCATACTCCTTGGAGTAGGCCACTCAAGGATAGCCCTCACTTTCTCTGGGTCCACTTTTAGACCTTCTCCTAAGACTACAAATCTCAGATACACCATTTCTTTCTTTACAAAACTACACTTCTTTAGGTTTATCAACAGATTTTCTTCCCTCAACTTATCAAACACCTTGCAAATATGAATCAAATACTCCTCCAATGTCTTACTAAAGATCAATATATCATCTAGATAAACAATGACAGACTTATCCAAAAACTCCTTTAGTACCTCATTCATGAGCCTCATGAAAGTGCTTGGTGCATTGGTTAGCCAAAAATGCATGACTAACCACTCATATAGTCCTTCCCTTATCTTGAAATTAGTCTTCCACTCATCACCTTCTCTGATACAAATCTGATGGTACCCACTCTTCAGATCTATCTTTGTGAAATGCCAAGCTCTTCTCAAATAGTCCATAATATCATCCATCCTCAACAAAGGAAATCTATACTTTATGGTGATCTTGTTGATAGCACAAGAATTTGTGCACATCCTCCATTCTCCATTCTTCTTTGGTGCTAATATTGCTAGTATAGCACATGGACTCAGATTCTCTCGAATCAACCCCTTCTGCAAAAACTCATGAATTGCCTATTCAACTCTTCAATTTTTGCTGGTGTCATTCTATGCAGTGCTTTGTTTGGCAAACTAGCTCCTGGAACCAAATCCATCTATTGACTGATCTTCCTCATTAGGGGAAATCCACTAGGTACATTATCTAATACAATATCAGAAAATTCTTCCAACATATCTACAACTTTTGCAGGTACCTCCTCTAATTCTTCTTTACTATCTTTTGGAGGTATAGAAAAACACATATGCTCATGTTTCATACCTTTAAGAAACTTTTTTCCATCAATAAAACATATTTTGGTAGTACCACACACCTTTTCTTCTTTATCCTTCAACGGGTTCAACTTATGTTTCACTCCATCCTTAGTTAGAGTGTAGGTATTTGCTTGCCCATCATGTACAACATGCTTGTGAAATTTCCATGACCTACCCAGCAACATATGACATATGTCCATAGGTATGATATCACATAGTACCTCATTCTAGTAGCTTCAAATTTTGAACTTGATTGAGCACTACTCATTAACCATAACCTTGTGATCATCTTGCACGCAAGCAATATGATATGGACATAGGTGTTTCTATCTCTTCAATGTCAACTTGGTGACCATCATTTTTGACACCAGATTATCAGTACTTCCACCATCAATGATCACATCAGAATACTTATCTTCACATATGCACCTTATGCAAAACAAACTCCTACTTTGATCATGTTCATTCTCACCACTCAACATGTCTCTTTTGTTAACTAGGACTTCTCCTCTTTCAGCATCTTCAGAATGTGAGGATCTAGCATCTTCATCAACATGTGCAACTCTTTCCTGACCTTTTGTTCTTTGATTTTTCCTTCCTTGATGCTGGGTACATTCAAATGCTCTTTTCCCTTCTTCTCTGTAGTGAAAACATTTTCCACAGAATGCTCCTCTTCCATATCCTTGTCCTCTGCCTCTTCCTCTTTGATCTTTATTGTTTTGATTATGGAAATGATTGAAATTGTTTCCCCTCTGGTTCTAATTGTTACTTCTAGCCTCATCCTTTTTTTTTTATCATCATTATGACCACCATAAGATCCTCCACTAGATCTTCCAACATTCTTATTGTCAAACTTCTTGCTTAG
Organism: Cupressus sempervirens; assembly: GCA_028749045.1. Lineage (NCBI taxonomy): Eukaryota > Viridiplantae > Streptophyta > Pinopsida > Cupressales > Cupressaceae > Cupressus > Cupressus sempervirens. The sequence goes on along the minus strand of CM053790.1, from coordinate 107,056,971 downwards.
TTTCTCCTCAACTCTTAGGGGAAAATGGTATGTCTCCTCAATACTACTCATTTGAACTAGACTTAGCTCATCTTGAATGCTTGGTATTAACCCATTAAGATAACAAGTAACTTTCTCCTTATCAACTTTTGCATGGCCAATTTTATCGCTTTCTTCATTCCTTGTATCTTCTTCAATAGACCAAGCTCATAATCCATAGGAATGAATTGTTGCTTCATTTTAGCTATCATCTGATCCCATCTGGTGATTTTTTCCTTTCCCTTTCTATTTTGCTCCAATTGAACCTCTTGCCACTAGGCCTTTGCATGTCCCTTCAATTTTGCCTTCACAAACTTGACCTTATCTAGATCCTCAATATCTTCATACTCAAAGTACTCCTCTAGTTCATTGATCCAATCGATTAGCTCCTCTAGGTTAAGATTTCCCAAAAATGTGGGAACTTCAAACTTAGGTCTTTTTCCTATCTTGGAGATGGCCCTAAAAAGCCTCTCTTCCTTTGGGTTTAGAACTACCTCTACCTCAACATTTTCTTCTACTTTGTTCTCATCCTCACTTCCATCTCTTATAGGAAGATTTATTCCTCTTCACATTTGTTCTTCCAATGCTTGCATTTGCATTTGGAGGGCTCATAAACCCTTAGGTGTAACACCTACAACTCTTCTTCCATGGTCTCTTCGTGGAGGCATTTTTGTGCTTCTACTGAAACCCTAGTGCAAACTACCTCACAATCAATGATCTATCTACATGCTTAGCGCAAACCATGATCTTGGTGTGAACTACCTCATAGTTGGTGATCTATTCATAGACTCAAGAATTCTATCTCTGATACCACTTGATACCGAAGACTCGCCTTAATACCATAATATCATTATAGAAATGAAGAAACAACAAGAAATGCTAGAAAAAAATGGACTTCTTATTATATCCATAAATGAAAAATTACAAAATTCTCAATTACAATATGCTAACCCAAATGCATGCTTCATTATAGTAATCTGCAAGACAGTATTGCAAACTATCACCCAAAGCTGTCCTAGACAATGTTTGGACCTTTCTTAAATAGGTAGTTTTATGTTGCCCAAGAAGGTTCTAGATGCTCAAAATTAATACCTAGGGCCAAAAGACCCTAACAAAACATATAGAGTCAGCCAAATACATCTTTGAAAATTATTTTAGAATTTTTGAGCAGCCCAACTTCGAAAGGCCATAACTCAGTAACTGTTGCTCTAACTGGCTATTATAACCACTTTTTGGAAACACTAGCTCGTAATCTATAGGCTTGGAATTGTGCTAGCACTCTTCTATCAAGTTTTTAAACCTCATCCAGGCACTCTAAGGCCTTTGATGGTGAGCCTAGAGATTTTTTTGTAAATTTTTCCAACGAAAATCTACAATAACTTCTCTAATACTTAAGGTAGAGAAATGAGACTTTTAAGGTAGGCTTATATATCTAAAATGAACCTTCCTGTAGAAAATGAGAACATTTCGAGCTCATATGAGAAAATTCTTAAAAGTAGCAAGTTCTCATAAATAGTAACCACCCTGTCTACTAGTCCTTATTAAAATAGAAAAGACTTAAAATAAAATATTTTTGGGTGATGCAAGATTTCCCTTACACCTAGGATTCTCCTATATCAGACACCTAGGGTAATTTGAGAAGTGACCCTATCACATCTCATGTGTTTAGAGGAAAACCAAGATGGTTAACCTCCTCCTTTGTTAGCCATGACAAATCCTCAACTGGTCTCCCTTTCCATTTGACCAAATATTCCTCATAAGTTCTATTTCTAGTACTTTTTCCAACATGACTATCTATTATATCCTTGATCTCCTTTGTAGCCAAACTAGCTACTAGAATGCTCCACCATGCTCTTGCAACTTCATTTCCATCACCTCCTTCATAATACTCTATCAAATCTAGAATGTTAAATACTAGTGAAACATTCAATTTAGTAGGCAACTCCACTTCATAAAATTGCCAGAATCATGCCTCTTCACTATCTTGCACGGTCCACACTTCTTCATCTTCAACTTATTATATGTACCTAGTGAAAAATGCTCCTTTCTCAAATGAACCATGACTTCATTTTCAATCTTAAATTCCTTATATCTCCTTTTCACATCTACCTTAGCCTTATATTGTGTATTCATCTTTATGATATGTTTCATCACCTCATCATGGATGTTTTTGAAATGTTCAGCAAAATCTTCTGCTTTAGCACTACTCATCTCTCATTTATCCAACTGCCTTAGTTCAGAAGCATTTCTAGGACTACTTACATATACAAGTTTCCCAAAGTGTGATTCATAGCTTCTATCTATCCATCAGTTTGTGGATGATGTGATGAGCTAAACTTCCAATCTATCTTTAACATCTTCCACAATGTATACTAGAAATACCCAACAAATTTGGTATCTTGATCTGAAACTATACTCTTTGGCAAACCATGTAATCTCACCACTTCTCTAAAAAACAACTCTGCTACATGAACAACATCACTAGTCTTCTTGCAAGGAATAAAATGTGCCATCTTTGAAAACTTTTCAACCACCACAAAAGTAGAATCATGCCTACACTATGTCCTTGGTAATCCAAGAACAAAATCCATACTGATATCCTCCCACGGTTTCTCTAGTATAGGTAATGGATGATATAATCCTGTATTCTTGCTACAACTGTGGCTAGTAATAATTTTTAGCAACCAAAGCTATAGTTTTATCTCTACCAAAATGTCTAACCAATCCTCCACTATGCTTCTTCTTGATGAGGTTCTCTCTCATTGAACTTTTAGGAATGCACAATTGGCTTCTTCTAAAAAACATACTGTCTTGGATCATAAAATCCAACCACTTTGTCCTATCAAGTGTAATAGGTTCTATACATTCCTTCCATGCTTCACCAAAATCAAGATCATCTGGATACAAATTATTGAGTTCCTTGAACCCAACCACCTCTATCTGCATTCTTATCAACAAAAGTTGTCTTCTACTAAGAGCATTGACAACTTTGTTAGACTTCCCACTCCTATGTTTCAAAACAAATGTATAACTCTGCAAAAACTCAATCCACTTTAAATGCCTTTGGTTCAATTTTCCTTAACTATTCAAATATTGCAAAGCTTGATGATTAGTATACAAAACAAACTCCTTAGGAAGAAGATAGTGTCTCCACTTCTTCAATGCTCAAACTATAGCATAAAATTTCTGATCATAAACATAATATTTTCTTTTTAAATCATTCAACTTCTCACTAATATAAGCAACAGTTCTAAAAATCAAGAAGTGTTAAAGCATGTTGCTTAGTAACCTTCTATTTCAATAGATTAAAACTCTTATCTACTCCCACATTCCACTTAAATTCTTTCCTATCCTATCTCATTATTTTAGTCAAGGGTCAATAAATACTACTAAAATATGTTATGAACTTTCTGTAAAATGTAGCTAGTCAATGAAAAGATCTTGCCTCTGTCACACTCCTTGGAGTAGGCCATTCGAGGATAGCTTCACTTTCTTTGGGTCCATTTTCAAATGTTCTCCTGAAACTACAAATCCCAAATACACCAACTCTTTCTTTACAAAACTGCACTTCTTTAGTTTTATCAACAACTTTTCTTTACTCAACTTATCAAACACCTTGCGAATATGAATCAAATGCTCCTTCAATGTCTTACTAAAGATCAATATATCATCTAGGTAAATAATGAAAAACTTATCCAGAAATTCCAATAGTACCTCATTCATGAGCCTCACGAAAGTGCTTGGTGCATTGGTTATCCCAATAGGCATGACTAACAACTGATATAGTCCTTCCCTTGTCTTGAAAGTAGTCTTCCACTCATCATCTTCTCTAATACAAATTTGATGGTACCCACTCTTCAAATCTATCTTTGTGAAATACTGAGCTCCACTCAAATAGTCCATAATATCATCCATCCTTGGCAAAGGAAATCTATTCTTGATGGTAATCTTGTTGATAGCACAAGAATATGTGCACATCCTCCATTCTCCATTCTTCTTTGGTGCTAATATTTTTGGTACAATACATGGACTCAGACTCTCTTGAATCAACCCCTTCTACAACAACTCATGAACTTGTCTGTTCAACTCTTCACTTTCTGCTAGTGTCATTCTGTGCACTACCTTGTTTAGCAAACTAGCTCCTAGAACCAAATCCATCTGGTGACTAATCTTCCTCATTGGGGGCAATCCATCAGGTACATTATCTGATACAATATCAAAAAATTATTTGAACATATTCGCAACTTCTATAGGTACCTCCTCTACTTCTTCTTCACTACACATCTTTTCTTCTTTATCCTTCAACAACTTCAACTTACGTTTCACTCCGTCCTTACTTAGAGTGTAGGTATTTGCTTGCCCATCACGTATAGCATGCCTATCAAATTCCCACATCCTACCCAACAAGATATGACATATGTCCATAGGTATGATACCACATAGTACCTCATCATGGTAGCTTCCAAATTTGAACTTCACTAAGCACTGCTCATTGCCCATAACCTTGTGGTCATCTTGCACCCAAGCAATATGGTATGGATGTAGGTGTTTCTATCTCTTTAGCTTCAACTTTTTGACCATTATTTCTAACACCAAATTGTTAGTACTTCCACCATCAATGATCACATCAAAACACTTATCTTCACATCTAGACCTTGTGTGAAACAAAATCCTCCTTTGATTTGGTTCATTCTCACCACTCAAAAGGACTCTTTTTTTAACTAAGACTTCTTCTCTTTTAGCATCTTCAAAATGTGAGGATTTGGCATCTTCATCAATATGTGCAACTCTCACCTGACCTTTTGTTCTTTGATTTGTCCTTCCTTGGCATTAGATACATTCAAATCTCTATGCCCTTCTTCTCCACAGTGAAAACATTTTCCACAGAAGCCTCCTCTTCCAGATCCTTGTCCTCCACATCTTACTCTTTGATCCCTTTTGTTTTGATCATGGAAATGATTGAAATTCTTTCCCCTCTAGTTCTAACTACCACTTCCAACCTCATCCTTATTCTTTTGATCATTATTATGACCACCATAAGATCCTCCACTAGATCTTCCATTGCAATCTCTTCCATTGTTCTTATTGTCAAACTTCTTGCTCAGTTTCTCCTCAACTCTTAGGGAAAACTGGTATGCCTCCTCAATACTGCTCATTTGAACTAGACTTAGCTCATCCCAAATGCTTAGCCTTAACCCATTAAGATAATGGGCATCTTTCTCCTTATCAGCTTCTACATGGTTAGTTTTAATGAGAACTTGGTAGAACTCTTATGTATTCTCTTGAATAAATTTTCCCACTTGCTTCATTCCTTGCATTTTCTTCAACAAATCATGCTCATAATCCATAGGAATGAATTTTTTCTTCAATTTAGCTATCATTTGATCCCATCTGGTGATTTTATCCTTTCTCTTTCTATTTCACTCCAACTGAACCTCTTGCCACAAGATCTTTGCATGTCCCTTCAGTTTTTCCTTCATAAACTTGACCCTATTTGGATCCTCAATATCTTCATACTCAAAGTACTCCACTAGTTCATTGATCCAATCTATTAGCTCCTCTAGGTTAAGATTTCCCAAAAATGTGGGAACTTCAAACTTAGGTCTTTTTTCCAATCTTGGAGATGGCCGTAAAAGGCCTCTCTTCCTCTGGGTTTAGAATTGCCTCTACCTTAGCATCTTCTTCTACTTCATTCTCATCCTCGCTTTCATCTCTTATAGGAATATTTATTCCTCTTCACATTTGTTCTTTAAATGCTTGCATTTACCTTTGGAGGGCTCAAAAACCCTCAGGTGTAACACCTATAGCTCTTATACCATGCTCTCTTCGTAGAGGCATTTTTGCACTTCCACTAAAACCCTAGTGAAAACTGCCTCACAATCAGCGATCTATCTACACACTTAGCAACCATGGTCCTGGTGTAAACTACCTCATAGTTGGCGATCTATTCACATACTCAAGAACTCTAGCTCTGATACCACTTGATGGAGGAGACTCCCCTTAATACCATAAGCTCATAATAGAAAGAAAGAAACAACAACAAATATGGGAACAAAATATGGACTTCTTATTATTGTTGCAAATATGGAATTATAGAATTCTCAATTTCAATATGCTAACCCAAATGGGCACCTTCATGACAATAATCTACAATATAGTGTTGTGAACTATCACCCAGAGCTGTCTTAGACAATGTTTGGGCCTTTCTTAAATAGGTAGTTTGATGCTGCCCAGGAAGGTTCTATATGCTCAAAATTAATACCTAGGGCTGACACACCCTAAGAAAACATATAGAGTCAGCCAAATACAACTTTGACAATTATTTTAGAAGTTTCGGGTAGCCCAACTTTGGAAGGCCATAACTTACAAACTATTGCTCTGATTAGTTATTATAACCACTTTTTAGAAATACAAGCTCCTAATCTATAGCCTTGAAACCATGATATCGCCCTTCCATTGAGTTTTTAGACCTCATTCGGGCACTCTAAGGCCTCCAATAGTGAGCCTAATTTTTTTTTTTCAAATTGTTCCACTAAAAATCTGTAATAACTTCTCTAATACTTAAGCTAGACCAATGAGATTTTTATGGTAGGCTTATATCTCTAAAATGAACCTTCCTATAGAAAATGAGAACATTCTAAGCTCATATGACAAACTTATTAAAAATAGAAAGTTTCCATAAATAGTAACCACCCTATCTACTAGTCCTTATTAAAATAGAAAAGACTAAAAGTAAAATATTTTTGGGTGATGCAAGATTGCCCTTACACCCAGGATGCTCTTGCATCACAAATGCAGACATTTGGTGAACTCCTCCAAAAGAAAGCCAAGCAATAGAGGCTGAGAGAAGAAAGAGATAAGGAATTTAAAATGATTGAGGATGCCAAGAATATTTTGGTAGAGGTAGCAAGTATAGAGATTGATTCTTCACAGCCAATTTTGTATCAACTAGCAGAGGCAGTTTAGATGTTTAATGAAGATTTGGATGAACAGGACAAATTACTATCAATGGTAGAAAAGAAGTTTGAGAATAAAGTGTTGGAGCACATTGCTTAATAAATTGCTATTTATCAAGTAAAACTCTCTACCATTTTTGGTTCCCTAGAAACTTCATGTACAAATGTATCAATACTTTTTGGAAAGTTATGTGATGTTTCAAATTTCAGTAAGGAAATAAAGGACAAATTGTCCAAGATAGATGAAGACCTCAAGGCAAGTTCTTAGCAACTACAACTTGACCCTAGTTCAAGCCCTAAGCATTTCAATAAGATCAAATTTTTGACTGAGTTATAGGAAGAATTGCTTAAGGAAGAGGCTAGAATTAGAGCTACCATAGTAGATATTTAGAACATGATTCTTCCCAACATGGATGCACTTTAGAAATATATTGCACATTCCAAAACCCTCATCCATGAAAATAACTTCTCCATAGCAGACCACATGATTGAGTTGTTAGCAGAAGTATAGATTGCACTTCACACATGTAAGGGCTTGCAAGACAATTGGGACAAAATTTTGGCTACAATACTCAAGGTACATTCAAACTTTTTGTCTCATTTTGGCATTAACATGTAAATATATAGAATAAATCTTTGGCATTAATGTTAAAAAGGGGGAGTATATACTTTGAATAAGAAGATATAGAGAAGACATGGAAATAATAAGTTATGGGGGAGAAAATGCATTGTAGAATTCATACATAAGTTGTAAAGGAAATGGGGGAGACAAATGTGTACAAGAAACATACATTGTATATAGCAAGGAAATGTATTCAGACGTACAATATACTATATAGGAGCCTTACCATGTACAAATATATATCTTACAAAACCAATTCTGAAAAATCTCAAAAATAGTCTACTCTACCAACCTAAGAATCACTAGGTGATGGATAAAGGTATTCAGGAAACTTTTTGAATTTAGTTTTGGATGATAAGTGTTTTTGTCACTAATGCCAAAGGGGGAGATTGTTGACATAACAATCAAGTTTTTTATTAGTGACATACACTTATTCAGATTGTAAGTATCTATTGAGCTTATTGTAGAGTTAATAGTGTTTGCCAAGCATTTCAGTTGTTGCTGAGTTCTAAAGTTGCTATCAAGTCCTTTGGACAAATTCTAGTGTTTATCGAGTAGTTATAGTTACTATGAAGATTAGCAATGTAAACTAAACATCTTAGTATATGCCAAGTTTACCAGTACAAACTGAGCTATGCAATGCTTACTAAGTTCATAGTTTATGTGATGCGAGTCTAGTGTTAACTGAACTACTTAGTGCAAACCAAGAGACTCCGTTCATACCAAGCTCAAGGTGATAGTGTTTATCAAGTCATACAATGTAAACCAAGAGACTCAGTTTATATGATGAGTTTTTTAGTATTTACCAAGTCACTAGTGCAGACCAAGTTCAAGACTACTTCACTAGTAGAATTTTGGCAAATAAATGACTATGTGACTAAAAAATTTAGTCACAAGACTAAAATTTTTAGTCACATGACTAAAAGTGACAAAATTCTAGTAATGTTTTTCAATTTATAAGTGACTAAATAAATGATTACTTTGATCATCAGGTAAAATCACAAGGTTAGACAAAGACAAGTGACTAAATAAATGATCAAATAAATGACTAAATAATAGGTCACTAATAATTAGTCACCCAAACAAATGACTAAATGAATGACCAATGAATTTTTAATCATATTAATACACTCTTTAACTTTTTTGTAGATTTATAGATGTAAGATTTTCAATTGTTATTGTTTAATTTTTAGTATGTAGCATTTATTTATTTTGGTTATTGGAAGCTTTTTATATCATGTATAGTGAAATAATTCAACCTGTGCACGTTAATTGTTGTAGTTAGTTATTATTTTATATTTTAATTTATATAATCTCAATAATATTTTAAACCTTATCAAGGTCTCTTACTATCACAAATTGCACAAAATACCACTTCCATCCTCATTGGCACCAATTCTTTCTTTTAGAGGTAACTATGTTCCACATCCTTATCTATTGAAGTTGACAATTTTATAAGGTCTCTATTTTAGTAAAAATTCTCACAAGACTCTTCATTTCTATAGGGAGCTTTATTTATAATTATTCATATTTAATTTTATAATCATTAAAATATTATTAATAAAAACACATTAGAAATGTTGATGCAATGATATTTAGTGAAATTATTTCTTAACGATACTCATTTTAGGGAGACATATAACATAAATTATCACTTAATTGAAACACATTTTAAAAATTACATACATATTTGAATTTTTTTAAAGATAAACTAATGTATTACTAGCATTCCAAGGCCCTTGTATTATCAATTCTAGGTGAAAGCATTGAATTATAATGCAAATGTATTGAATGCTTTCACCTAGAATGAAACACTTAGGTCCAAGACAATTATAGAAAATTGATTAGAATGTGAATATATTGAAAGTTTCCCAAACGACTAGGATTATACAAAATTTCAAACTTGCAATTTATGAATTAAGAATAATAAATAAAATATATGGATGTTTTCAAAATAAGAATAAGTATATATTAATGCAACAAATGAATATATTAATACTTCAAACAGAAAATATGAAATAATTGTCAGCGTATGCATTGTGAATTATGAAAAATATAAAGACTAGTGCAATATTATAAGTTTAAAACATACAACTTTATAAAATTCTACATACATTAATTCTAAATAATTTAATAGTTAAGATCCGACAGATCAAATATATGAACACAAAATTAAAATAGTCTAGAATGTATTATAAATCCTATGGTTAGGAGACAAACCGGACATAGATTTGGAAACAATTAAACATTTCTCAATATCTATGATGTTCAATTTTAAAATGGTTTAATTGATCCTATCCACTTATCTATCATATAAATTATTTATAAAATTAACAATACTAATTATAAAAATGAAACATAAAATTTCACTAGAGACACTCCTTACAAATGATTCATGTGTATACTTTTACTCAATAATCCAAAATTCATGAGCTTAATTCAACAATTCATTCCTTTGCCAATGAAAGAATATAAGATATCTAGAATGCTTATACAATATATCAATTTTTTTTATTTAGAAATTGTATATGAATATTAGTTGTATTTTTTTTGAATTTGCATCCTATATTTATAGCTCAACCATCATACCTTCCTAAAAGAAACTAATTTTATGTAATAAAATTAAATCCTCAAAATCCCTTCAAACTATCTACTCTTTTCATTTTAATTTTCCCCTTATATATATTAAACCTTAATCATATCTTATGATTTCTAAAATTATAATAGTCACTCCTTTTACAATTCATTTCATCGAGCTACTTCCTTCTCTTATACCAAATTGTCCATAATCGAGCATATTGGGAATTCTGTCTTCTTCATACACACAAATTATTCCTCTTCCGTGCACATTCCTGCAACAAATACAAATGAGTATTAGTCATTGAAATAGTTCTTAGACTTGTGGCTCCTCCATTCTGGGGGTTTCAACAAATATTTTTGAGATTCGATGTGTAGATATCCCATACTCACAGTGGTTTTGGGTTTATTTCCAACACTCGTTATTATCTTTGTGTTATTCTCTGACTTGTATATTCTTCCTTCACCAATATCTAAGGGGTTCAATGTCCATCTTCTATGTTGCCATCATATTCACTCTTCATTGGAATCAACTTGCATTTGCATTCAATGCTTTCGCTTGGAATCGATAATACAAGAGCCCTGTTTCTTTTATTATTATCCAATTTGATTTCCTTCACTACAACCATTGTGTCGCCTTTGCATCATTCACTGAAACCACCCATGCAAATTATTTGTTTGACACAATGCCCAAAAGAAGTTTACTATAGTAGATTGCAATTATTTTAGGGCAAAATTTTTTGAGAAACATTAAAGAGGTGTAAAGCCAGACTCCATAACCTTTTTCAATATCCTCCTTGCCCATTTCAAAGTGGGAGCTCTTGAACAGGGAATGGGCATCCGTTAATGCAATAAAAATATCATAGTTTTTGCATGTATGTGAAATGTGGAATCATTGAGCAGGTTTGTGAACTGTTTGATAAAATACCTCAAAGATATCTCATCTAATATGGAATGCAATGATTTCGCGTTTGAATTACTTGTTTGACAGAATACCCTAGAAAAGTTTCCTGACATAGATTGCAATTATTTGAGGACATACACAAAATTGATAGAAAAAATTAGAAATATTAAAGAAAATGCAATCCGCAGGTGTATGCTGGACTCCACATCCTTTGCCGGTATCCTCCTCACCCATTTCAAAAAGGGAGCTATGGGCATATGTTATATTACAATTTTGTTGGATGTTGTTGCAACTTGTAGGAATATGCATGTATGCAAAATGTGGAAGCATTGAGAAGGCACGTGAACTGTTTGACAAAATGCCTCAAAGATATATCATCTAAGGGAATGAAATGATTACAAGATATGTACAAATTGAATTTATTGAAAGTCATAAAAACCTTTAAAGAACATGCAATTGGCAGGGCTAAGGCCAGATTCTACCACCTATACTAGCATACCCCTGCCTGTACCAAAATGGGAGCTGCGGAGGCCACAGGGTTACTACATTTAAAAAATCTTGTTTTATTGATTCAATCTGCTCTGCAAAATGCTTGTTGCTTTCACCATCCTCAAACTTTGCATTGGTGCTTTTTGCAACTTCTGTTGGAGCAAGCAGTTGATTCATTATAACATCTTGATCAGAACCAACGGTTTGCTTTGAGTGTTTCAAGACCTCGCAACTTTGAGATACATTCATTTTAGGCTGAGCACAGGGTAGGCCTGCACTTTCTCTTGTAGTTGAATCCTCTGATAGATGAGTTGGACCAGCCTGAGTAGCAATTTCATCACACGAGGCAACAAGTCTAGGCACTAGTACACAATAGTAGTATTTTATCACATTTTCATATTTAAATTATTATTTTAAATAGCGACAATATTAAAAGTTACTTTTCCTCAAATATGACTTAATATTTTTGCAATGTTATTGCACTGGATGATTAGTTCATGACTCCCTTAACTGCAACTTATACCATTGCTCTAGTTTCCAATAGCAACATTGATAGTTCTCAATAGATCAGGTGGGAGAGTTAATCATGAATATGACAGAAAGTGATCAGATTGTGATTTTCTTCACAAATGATGCACATACGCAGGAACATTTCATTTTACACTTTGATATGTGCCCTAGCTGGTTGAAACTGTTCAAGTTGCATCTCGGAGTGATCCAGATCATTACCGTAAATAGGTAGGAATTTCATATCTGAGAACTCAAATACCCTGTAGATTTATTTTTTTAAAATTTTGAATATCTTATATTATATGTTGTACAATTTTTTTAAGCTGTTGTTCATCTGGCTATTTGAGAAGGTAAACAATTTATATCAAATTAAATAATTTATTTCTCGTCAAGGTAAACAATTTATATCTCATAATGTGTCGAACTGTTTAGTCAAAACAACAGATGAAAAATATGAATTATACAAGAACTATAGAGGGATTCAGTGAGGTAGTTCCATGGCAGTTCAATGACGTAATTCATCAGAAGCATGAATTAAAAAGATGACTAGGCTATCTAGATATCCTTCTCGAATGTGTACCATTCTACTTGTGATCATGGAGGAATTTAAAGTAAGCCATTTTGGGAAACAATGTGTAGGAAACTTCAAAGGGTTTATTTAGAGGCCTCAGATTTACAACAAAATAACATTCAAAAGAGCATACATGGTAGAAACCAAGGGCAGTCCTCCACTATTGTAATCTAGTGTTGGAATGTACTATGTTAATTTTAGAATGTTTTGGTCCACACGTGAGTTATTATCCCCTGCCATGATTACTTCTTGCATTCCTCTTCTATGGAATTTGCAAGGTATAGATTGAGCAGCCTCATGACAAAATTTTTGCATGTAGGATCATAAATCCATTCTCTTAGATGCCCACTAGGCTTTCACATAGCTCTACCCAGTTCTCTAGAAACTTGATTGCCCTCAGAAATGTAGAGGCAAAAATTGCCAATACTCATAAGTTGTAGCACTTCATCATTCTGTAAAAGTCCATGGAGTAACTGGTAGAACATGCTCTGCCTACTATCTAAGCATATTGAAGAGGAAGAAGAATCCCACTTAACAAAAACACCCAAGATGAATTCTTATAATTTCTTGTTTTCTTCCCTCTCAAATTGAAACTATCAGAGATAAGGTTGTACCATTGAGCAATAGGTAGTTATTTTTTAATTTTTAGTATATCAAGCAAAGCTTATGTCATTAAACATTGTATTTGACTCTCAATCAACCTTTCCAAGGAAATTACAAGTTTCTACTACTGTAGTTCTTCTGTAATGTCCCTCCAAATCTAGCTTAGTCCTTGGACTTTATTCCTTAGTGATGTATTCCAAAATTGTAACCAAGTTGTTTTTATCAATAATTTGTGTGGCAATATGATGTAGATGTTTGTGTGTGATGATGGATGAATGTGGAACCAATATCCATAATTTAATCAATCTAGTCAATAGAAGAATTAATTAATGCCAATGCTCGATTGGCCTGCAGTGGATGTATTATCAAACTATATTCTAAATATGAGTATTTTTGTCTATAGAATGATGACAACATAAGTGCCCTAGAAGGGACTTCCTTTAGATAACCAATTTTGATAATATAACATTACATCAATATAGTTGTGTAATCAGTATACTTTGAAATATTCCTCTTTGGGTTACTTTCACTGTTCAATACTATGACTTGCCATAACAGTATGGATTCCATTCCAGAGATATTTTGAAACAACATAAATATCCCTAAAAATGTCCATTCGGTATTTATAATCCTATCAGACCTTGGAGATTGTGATGAGTTCTTGGTAACACTATTATGAGTGGTACACTTGGAATATGACCACAGTTGCTACTGTCGTGATTGCTATTGCTATGATATTAATTTTCTTGGCTCGGATTGCAAATATAATTTTTATCATTCTCACATTCTCTTATAGTTTCTATGTGGAACAGGTTGATTAAATTATCATTTCTTCATCGCTGATTCTCCTGGCCAACTATGTGAATTCTCCAGTAAACAGAACTATATGAAATATCTATCCAAGAAGTGCTAATGATATTTGGCTCTTCTAAAAGCTATTATTTTTATGTTCATATTATCAACATTCCAAATTCCTAATTCCTGGAGCCGCATTGAAGATCAATTAGCTGATGGGTGTTGAGTTGTGATTATATTTTCCAGTGGATATGTTACTCTTTTCTTATTCCTTCTAAGATTGTGCCAAGTAATTCTAAATACTTCTACTGCTACATGAATTAGTAGTTTGTCTGTTGACTGTATGTTTTCTAATATGCAATATTTTTTAGCACACCTCATTCACACATACTGGATAGAATTCTCTGCACAACTGCAAAATAGAACAGAAAACAAAATACCTTTTTTTGGGGGGTTATGAGATGAGGTGTACATGATAAAGAAATCTCTCTCATACCATGGCCCCAAGATGCTTATCGAAAGGTTTCCAGACATGTAGTTTGTCAGTAATGTATAGGAGAAAAGATGGGGGTAGTAGATGATAGTCAGGCATCTGCCACAACTTCCTTTGTAGATGTTATATACAAAGATTAAAATAGGTTTCTCATTATATTCATTAAATTTGTTATGGCTATTTCATTCTAAAAGTATAAATATCGACATCATTTCATCAAATTTTTACACCTCTTCTCTGTTCAATTTGGAATTGTCTACTACATATTATATCCATTGTTAATTGTGATATTCTTTCCCGAACCCTGCATGCTATAGTTCATAAATGATTTTTTCAAGACATCTCATATTAAATAGGTACACCTCAATAATGATCCATATAGCTACAATTTTCTTTGGACTTCTTCGTTGATCAATTTTTCTTTATATGCCACTATCGGCTGCTTTCATATATATTATTTGCATCATTCCTGAACAGATTTATCATCATCATATCTTCACATAGAGATGCAATGAATGTAGTTCATTATCATCATCATCAACATTAGGCTAAGTGGTCTTATTCTTAGATGCTATGCTATGCTATGCTCAAGTTGCACAATCTACTATTTCAAGTTAGTCTTGCACCCTCTACTATTTGCAAGTTAGTCTAGTTTATATCGATATGTGCAAGCTTGTTTATTTTAATTGCTCATTACACAATAGATGATGCTCTTTGTTGTATTTTGAACTTAAGTACTTAAATATATATTTATATATTTCTGATTATTTATTATTTTTGTATGGATGAACCTAAAACAAACCCAATCGTAAATTACTTTTTGACCAAACTTGCAAATCAAATCCCCAAACTTAGGTGGTTCTGGTTTTATTATTTTAATTTACATTTCAGTTTTTGCATGCTCACCATATGATCTAGAATCTGATCTGTTAATGATCAGTATCTGATGTAAGTGTATTGTTTTATGTCGATCCTCATTTTATGAGGACTGCATATTAAGAATCCTGAACTTAGAGACATAAATTGATTTATAATTAAACAATGTGATTTTATCATTTTAGTTTGATGCCACCATTTTCTTCATAGAATTATGCAATTTTTTCTGCCTTTTTGATGGTCAATAGGAGATCTTATCAGGCATTATCTTTTTTTCTTTTTTAATGAATAACAATGCTTGTTGTTTTTCCATTCACTTTTGAACTGCACAAGTTTCTTGGTGCCATCAAATAGTATCTTTATCTATTACTTTTGAAAAATAGTGCATCATCTCTCATGAACAGTTTTCAACTTTTGTGCTCCATTTTCATGAGCTTGGTCTCGATATTTAGGGAAGGATTAGAGGTTGAGATTGATGTTTTCTTTTCAATGATTGTACTTTGGGTCCTAGAAAATATGGCCCAGCCAAATTTCCAGCAAAAAATTATATTTCTTCGTTTCTTAGAGAAACTCTATGTTGATTCAAAAATTTTAGTGGATGTTTTTATCAATTACGATTATAATATGGAGTCATCTAATATATTTGAGATGTATGCAGTTTCACAATTATACCATCCGTTGATCATTTTATTCAACCCCTTAACTTTTTCTCTTCTTTCCCGATAAAAAAAATTGTATTTCACATGGATCTTGTATTATATGTGGAAAGTAGCACATCGTCACACATTCTATCTAATGGTTTATTTCTCAATTTATTCATTTTTTGAAGTTATTGTATGTGTTCTCAAAGTTATGGAAAATGGTGTAATTCATCAACTGATGCTTGATTATTATAGAATGGTCAATGGTCTATTAAAAACTGCTCAAGGGGTTCCTCTTGGTGCTGCCACTACATTTTTACTTTCTCGGGATGCAACCATGAAACTTGACACCTTGAAGTGTCTAGTAGGGTGTTGAGATCAATGGGGGATTGGATGAACAGACAATTGTGTATTCCAGATTCTCATCTTTTGAAAAATGTTGAAGTTGATGATGGAAATACATAGAATGCTAATAATTCACATTTATCCAATGAAGTTGGGGAGGAAGCTTTTGGATGGTGGGGATTCCCATCCTGAAATAGGTACGGAAACATCTAAAGCTACTTCATCTAAGCAACGACGTACATATAAGCTAGAACTTTAGGTAGACTGTAAATGTTTTTATTTTGCCTTCTTTCTTTTCTCTCCTCTGATCTCTTCTAAAAAAATCTCCTGTACTAGTTGAATTTTCTCTCGTTTTAGAAACTAATGAATTGATCAGAAATAGAAAGGAATATCCCTTTTAAATCCATTTGATGAATCTTAGTTTCATTTTAACATCAATTTGAATCCATCTTCTCTCTTCAATCAACAGACTGCAGTTCTTTTCGTCACCCATAAGGTCATTGATTAAATATGTTATTATTGAATCCATATAGCAATGGTTGAGAGTGGTATTTTCTTTTTAAACATATCCATTAGACAAAGAAAATGTAGATATGATTGGAGAATTTGTTTGTAATCGATTACCATGAAATAAGACTAGATTTTTTCCCTATTTCCTTGATTGGCTTGGCAAACATTGTGGAGTTTTGTGGCAGAAGTTGCAATCCATCTTTATTAAAATATCCTGTAGAGTATTCTTGAATCAGTCATTTATCACTTTAGAATATATGAAATATTTTATATTAGAATTCAATTTCTTTGATTTTAGTCAGAAGTAATTGATATATAGAGCATTTTCCAAACTAATTTTGTTTGTATGCATGTGAAACTTTAAGGATTCTTGGACCACAATTTCTAATCTCAACCATTTAGCTATAGAATTAACATCCAAAAACTTATGTTTAAAATAGTCCAAATTGGAGTGTGAATATTAGTGGACAAAATTTCTTCACTTTAAACTTTGCTAGTAATTATGCCAAGGACATGGATTCTAGATATTCTTCAAATATATGTGAGATCTAAGGATAGAAGCTAGGATTTGCCATAATTTTCTTAGTAGGAAAAAAAATAAAATTTTGAAGTAAAAATTTGTATTTATAATGTGAAAAGTAATAGTTTACATACATTTTTTTTTTTAGGTAGTCATGGCGAATGAATTTTCTATTACATAATTTCATTTTCTTGAGAGATTGTTGATTGTCCATGTGCACTAGTAGAAAAAGAGGATTTTCGAAATGGTATTCCATTTTATCCAACCTTTTTCCAGTCAAATAGATCATAGATGATTAACAACAATTTAAAGATATTTATTCGTAGGAAAGGTTTTGCTTTGTAATTATAAGTTCCTCCAACAAATTTGTCAGCCAATGTTATTCATTTGTTATTTTCTGCTAACCACTTCTTAAGGTTAGAATGGATGTCAATAATATTTGATTGATTTTATTTTTTTATGTTTAAATCAAGTTTGAGAATATTCTTTCCACCTCCATAATCTAAACCTCCTACACTAAAATTATCTAGATTACCACATATAGTAGAAAAATCTACATACATTTACCTCCTATTCTAAACCTTCATAATTCATGAGCTTTAATCTTAGAGATTTATTCAAAATAAAATATTTACAACCAGTTGTTGGTCGACCATTTATATGGCTAACTGTTACCTAGTTACCATTATTGAGCTAGCTAAGGATTAAGAAGGATTTAAATATTAGAAAAGATAATCCAAGGTTAGAGTTGGAAGTGTCCAAAATGTCAAGGATTCTAAAATATGATTATTGGTTATAAATAGTTACATCTTGTTGTATTGGTTGGTTGGTTTTTAACACTTGAATACTATTAAGGTCTTTCTTTTTTTGTTCTAAAACTTTAGTATAATAAGGAGCACAAGTAACATGTAATGAATTTGGCAACGAAAATATTCTCTTGATCATTATATTAAACATTTAGTAATATCAAGTTATTCTACAAAGGGTACTAGCTCAATGGAAGAGCACTTGCTTTACATGTAGGAGGATGGTGGATCAATTCCATCATGCCCTAATATGATTAAATAAACTACCAAATAAACTACTACATAAACTACCAAATATATTACCAAAAATACTACCAAATAAACTACCACACAAACTATTGAATATACTATTAAAATTACCAAATAAACTATTAGGTAACAATAATAAATGACTAAATTAATGACCAAATCAATGATTAAAATATTTTAGTCATAAATTTGGTTGGGAGATAAATGTCTGGCAATAAACTACCATTGGTCACGCAATCAAAATTAGTCATATATATACAATTTTTAGTAGTTTATTTAATTATATATTATTATTTTTGTACTAGTGCTTGGAAGTGATCAGTATGGACCGAGCTTCCACATCTACCAAGTGCATGATGATGTTGAGCATTGACAGTGGATCTCGAGTATCAAAACTTCACTGAGTCAGTCTTCAGAGCTCGAGTGTCTACATTTGAGCCAACTTTGTAATATTTGTGTAAACTTGTATAGTGGTTGACTTTGTAATTTGTATAATTGGATTGGTATATATGTAGTATATTGTATCCCATCCAATGTGTGTAGTAACGATGCATATGTAATGTAATCTTAAGAGAAGAGTACAAATTGTGAATTACAAAGGCTATAATAGTATAAGGAGCATCAAAGATTTATCTATCACAGCAAGGTGATTTGTACACTTAAAGGAATCTCTCTTAGCAAACCAAGTTCTAGATCAAAGATCAGCTATTGTTTCATCCTAATAGGTGGATCAATCAAATCCTTTAACAAGGTAGACCTATCAATCTTTTGTAAATCTCTTTACAGAGTGCATACTTCATTGTATGTTTGTAAATCCTTTCACAAAGTGGACCTAGCAGTCCTTATTGCTCATAATAGGGTAGATCATCAGAAGTGATCAATGTAAGCCTTAACAGGCCAACTTTATACTACAATACTAAAGCTTGTGGGTATCATTGCCACCCCAGTTTTACTTGTTGTTTGGAAGGTTTTTGGGTCACCAAAAATTTGTGTCAAAGTGTTATGAATGCTTTCATGTTTTCAGTTTCTTATGCATATAATTAGATCAGATTATATGTGAAGGATTAAATGCTAATTAAACTTAGAGTTAAAATTGTAGAAGTATTAGAAGTTACTGATTCACCCCTCCCCTCTCAATAACTTAGTCTTGTTAAGAATATTTCCAACAAACAACGGCTTGTGAAAAGTTATGTGAAGAACAAATTTGGAAGGAATAATTCAAAATCATTTTTGAAAAATGGTTAACTTGTACTGTATATTTCCTACGGAACTTCAAAGTTGAATGGATCAAAATTGTACTTAGCTGAATTCATGATATGTATTTTGGTTGGAAACTAGACCAATCAAGATCACAAAGGAAAGCATTCATGTCGTGACTGAATACCCTATGTGTGATCAATCAAATATAATGTGATGCCAAAGAAATGAGGTAATTGAGCACAACAAAAAGACATTATGGAATGGAAGAGGATTGACTATTACAACCATTGAAGACCCTCTTATTGAGTTTTCTATTTGAGTGACTTCACACAAGTTTTATCAACAAAGATGATTGAATAATGTGTCCTACATTGTAGTTGACCAATCATGGAAGATTTTTAGGAAGGACCATGATTATGACCTTCTTGAACTACAATGGACACAATTGAATGAGAATTTGGTTTCTATTCACAAGGAATATAATTTCATGTGTAATTTTGGATCACTTATTGTATGTATGTTCTTTTATGTTTACAATTATTTCCCTACAAATGATGATGTGGTATGGGAACAAGGAAGATCTATAGCCAGGAAAATTGGTGAGTATTTTGAGAATGTAATGGATAGTTATTTTGAAGGTTTCAAACTTAAGATGAAAAAGAGGACAAGTATCCCTAAGTCACAAGTTGACAAGTATTATGATTATGTATGCTTTCTAGTTGATACTCATAACACATATGTTGATTCAATAATACCTAGGGTAGCATGGTTGAGACCATTTCCCTATAAGATTAATATAGACAAAGTGACTACCACCATCACTAAATTGTTGGACAAAAAAGTTGATTCAAAGGTCAAGCCATTAAACAAATATGAGGTTGCAAAGGAAAAGATCACATAGGAAGTAAATATTTCTCCTATGAATAAGAGGAGAAAGAAGATGATTGAGGATTTGGAAGGAAAATTGGGTGAAGGAGATGAAAAGGAAGCACCCCTAAAAATCACTCAAGGTGTAAGAGAGGATAGTACTAGTGATGAAGATGTCAAGAAGAGAGGTAAACATATAGTAGTTGTTGAACCTAAGGTGAGGAAGGGTAAACAAGTCATATTTGCTAAGCCAAAGGTAAGAAAATGTTGAAGAAGATTGTTCTTAGACCTAAACCTACCCCTCTCTTGTGTGATATTCTCCACATTACACTATTTGGTGTATAGAGAGAAGATATTCTCTAACACTATCTTGATATTGTGCAAAATTTTGAAGTTTTAAAATTTTGTATATGAGAAAAAACCAAAATGTATATGCCATGACAAAGTGTTTCTTCCACTCATGTGAAAGGGGAAGATTGTTAATCTTAGATTGGTTTTGATAGTGTAATGACAAAAAACTTAGTCATTCTCTATCAGTATTACAGTGCAAGCTAAGTGATCAGAGTGAGCCAAGAAATAATTGCAAGCCAAGTGATCAAAGCATGTTGTGCATAAGTTTCCAGAATAAACATGTCAAGCAATATACCTAGTTAGTATCAAGCACTAGTATGTTTTGAGGAGATAGTATGTGTCAAGTCACTCGTGTGATTAAGGTGCTAAGTAAGTAGAGAGTATTGAGCTATTTAGAAGTTGAGTTAAAGCATTAGGAGTACAGTAAAGGTCAAGCATTAGAATCTTCAAATTCCAACTGAACAATTTTTGACAGAGTTGTTTGTAATAGTACAAATTTCTATGTAAGCCATTTTTGTGCTGACATAATGATTTTTTATGATTCTTTGAGATAAGTATAGAGGTATATTGTTAGTCCCTATGCACTACATGTAACCAATTAAATTAAGGCATGAATTATGTGGCAATATGGATCAACTACAATCGTTGATTATTACCTAACCCATTCCACCTTTTTTTATTTAACAAGGAAAAACCTAAAGAGTTTACATATGCACAAGGAGATGAATGTTATGTGTAGAGAGAGCATTCATAGTGGCTATGGAGTTTATGGTAGTGTTCTAAATTATATAATTAGTTACAGAGAACAAAGGAAAGAAGAGATAGGATAGAGGAGACATATTTGATCAGAAGGATTAAGGATTTATCAAAAAAGATAAGATTTGACATCTAGAAATAGTGTGCTCACCAAAGGATCATGGTGCTGAATTATTTTAACAAGTGATGTAGAGAAAATATCCTAATAGAGTAGTCTTAACAGGATTTTGTAAATCTCTTAACTAAGTGCTTTCCTTATTGTAAGCTTAAATTCTCTAACAAGGTGATACTTTACTGTCTTTATAATTCTTTAACATAGAGGACACCTCATAGGGTAGATCATAGTTTATGCTCAAAATCATTGTAACCATAATTGGCTACACTTTATAACTATAGTAGTGAATATTTGTGGATGTCATCCCCACCCCTATTTTACCTTCTCATTGGAGGGTTTTTGGGTAACCAATTTATTGTGTCATGTGTTTTTTTTTCATGATATGGATGCAAATGCGTAGTTAGCTATTTCAGTTTATATGCTAAATTATGAGATGGATGTGTGGTGAATGTTTTATGGTTAAAGTTTTGAAGTATTGATTCAACCCCCTCTAAAAGTTTACTTTCCCATTGATATTTCCAATAATTGGTACCAAAGCTTTATTCTCTAGAAAGGAAAGTTTCATAGCTTTGGAGGTAAGATCTTGAAGATGGAAGTCAACAAGTTGTGAAAGACTATTGAGAACCAAAAGATTGAAGTACAACTTTCCCTACATCAACTCAAGGAGGCAAGAGATGAATTGTAGCATTAATTATAGAGAAGAAAGGAACTGGCTATTTAGAAAAATGATGCTCAATACCAAGAAGAAGACACTACTAGATTGTTTGAGAATGGAAACTCAAGTGAATTTGATGTAGCAGTTGCAAATCTAATGGAAAAAAACAATGCCCTAACTAAAGAGGTCAAAAATCTTAAGATATAACAATAAGTCCAATCAGTATTACTATGTGAAGTGACTGAATAGAAAAAGAAAGCTAAACAAGACAAAGTCATGATTGAAGATGACAAAAGAACATTGACTAATAGATTGGAAGAGAAGACATCATAGGTGCAAAATCTTACTAACATGCAACTGTATACAATGAATCAATTGATGATTGTAAACCATGAATTGAATGGACAGTGTTAGCCTATTTTTTCACCCAAAAATATACTTGTGATATCCTTTGAAAATAAGGGATAAATTATGTTTCAACTACTTAGGGTTTCTGAGAATGTGTCACTCCTTATGAAAAAACCATAGAAAATAATGATGTCTCACGATTTGTTGATATTTCTCATAAATTGACACCAAATATAACTTAGGGATACATGAAAAACTTTGGTTATACATTTATTTATTTTATATCCCTAAGTCCTTTGATCATTTTCATATTATTAGTTAATTTCTCTAAAAAAATTTAAGTTGTGACGTCGTGAAATAATTTCAATCACTTGATCACTCCAGTTTCATCACTGCCTGTTTTGGTAGATGCAAAGCATTTAGGATAAAGGTCATTGCAACATCGTAGATGTTAGTGCTAACCTTCAATTTTGGGTTGTAATGGAGAAATTCACTAAAGATCACATGATCGCAGCTTAGTTTTTGCTTAAATTATTTTAAGTTGCAATGTTGTAGGAGATAACCAAGGTGGTCATGTTTGAAATCCATCACAACTTCACTTGTAGTTAGGAGTAACTTGTGGTTATAGTTGCAAAGAGGCAAAAGCTCATGATTGTGGCTTTGTAGGGCTAAAGGACAAGTTTAGAATCTTAAGTTGCGAGGAAGGTAACAATTAACATCAAAATGGTTACCGCAACATTGTAGGTGACAAAGAAGACAAGATTTTTTAAGTTGTGAGTGTACAAAAAGTAATCATAACAATTAAAGTTTAAAGGCTATCACATTGTTGCATGCAGTTAAACTTCACTTAAGGTTTAGACAGAAAAGTAGTAAAACCTCATTATCATTGCTTCGTAGAGTTAAGAGGCAAGTTAGAGTTTGTAATGGAAAAACCACAAAGAGAATATGATGACTAATAAAGTAGTTATTGCATCGTCACAAGATTTTAGTGGCAATTAAGTTTTTTTCTCACAAAGTCACGAAACAGTGTAGCAGTTAATCAAGATAGTATGTAATGAACCTTTTTGGGTTTACTCTTAAATGTCTTTTATATCATTCCCCTTGATGGATTTGATTATGATCCTCTTTATATGTAACCTCCCATACCTTATGTGATTTGTCCCTCTTTGCATGAGCGGTGGTCACCCTTGCATTTGGTTAGGTTTATTTTTTTGTGTATTGGTTATAATAATAATATTAGTAACATTAAGTATATTTTCTTTATTTATAATATTTACTTCTTCATATTTAAAGTAATATGTTATTTATTTCTTTACATTTGTATCACAATGATATACTATAATATTATTCTTGGATGTATTCATCTCATAATATACATTATAAAATTATTATTTTTTATTTGATATTATTTATAATTAATATAATTATTTTTTATTTATTATATGTCTCATAGATTATATATTATCTTTATATATATTGTATTAAATATATCAAAATATATGTATTAAATTATCTTGTATTTATCTATTATTATTACTTAACTCTAAAAAAATATTTTCCATAACTGGGGACATCACATTCCTCCCCTCTTGAATTTGCTTGTCCTCAAGCAATAAAAATTTTCATATTTGTTTTCTCTTATATAACAAAATTGACTACTAGATCCCATTCAAATTTTTACTTGTAATATTACTTCGTTTATTCTATAAAAGAGCCATACATGTAGTATGCATTTGATTGTAAAGTCTACATATGAATGTATGAAGACACAGAGAAAACACGAGGCATACACATTGATGCATGAAGACACAAAGTAGACACAATGTAGACACATCATATATAGCCTTGATTAGATCCTAAAATTAACAATGCATAATGACTATACTTCTTCATTAGGCTTATGAACCTTGCAACCATAAAAAAAAGCATCAGTACATGCATATAAATATATATAAACTTCAAAGAAATTTGAATAATAATAATTTAATCCAAGCTAGTTCCATACTAAGCCCAAGAGCAGAACTTTGGCCCCCTTGGCCCTGGTGGCAGGTGTTAGGCATCCACATGAGGTGGTCTACTTAGTTGATTACTTGTTTGTCTAGAAAGGTTCTTGTGAAAAGGAGCTATTACTATCTTTCCCTTAACTAGCACTATAATAGGGTGTCCTAACCACTCTCCCTTGATTGCAGACTCCATAGGAAAGTTGGTAGGGTGCCCTTACTATCTTTCCCTTAACTAGTACTACAATAGGGTGTTCTCCCCTGATTACAGACTCCATAGGAAAGTGGTAGGGTTCCCTTACTACCTTCCCCGTAACTAGTACTCCAATAGGGTATCATAGCAGCTCTTTCTTGATTGTAGACTCCATAGGAAGGATAGATGCCCTTATAGTATTTCCCTTAACTAGTACTACAATAAAGTGTCTTAACAGACCTCCCTTAATTGCAGACTCCATAGGAAAGTTAAATGTGGCCTTTCCCTTAAGTAGTACTACAATAAGGTGTCTTAATAGACCTCCCTTAATTGCAAAATCCATAGGACAGTTATATATAGTAGGGTTTCTATATAGTCTTTCCCTTAACTAGTACTACAATAAGTCATCTTATAGACCTTCCTTGATTGTAGACTCCATAGGAAAGCTACTTGAAATCCCTAAATCATTTCTCAAATAATCAAATTTTCACCTTTATGATTACATTAATTAAGAAAACTTACAATTTTATATTTTAACTATGGTTGAACTTCCTCGAAGCTCCATTGGCTTCCCTCTCTATTCATTAACTGAATGTTATTGATGTTCCCTTGATCATATCTCATCTTCTTCTAAAGACAATAGTGAAAAAGGATCTTCAATGTTTGTCTCACCCACTTCAATATTCTCTTAACTCACTAAGAGATCCCTTTATATTGGGATTCAAATCTAGTACAATGAGTTTTTTTGCAAACCATTCTAATGGCAAACATTTTAATAAACATGAATTTCAATGCAACCATCTCAAATGGGACATACATTTAGGAAGTGCCCATAAAATACCATATATTCTTGGTCTACTCATCAATGATCATCATTCTTTAATAAATTCCTATCTATCCTGGTGTGATGGTCTTTATCTTTGTAATGCCTATATTATTTTATATTATTGCTTCTCAAAGTAATGGAACTCGATGTATGTATAAGTTACCAAAATGCAAAATTTTATTTTAATTGTTCAATCACTACTTCCAATGGTTAATTTACAAACACAATGGTTATCATGTAATCAGTTCAAAAAAATTCTTATCCAGTCACATAGAATGACCCAACTGATTTCCTTATATAAAATATTATGCTACCTTCTCAAATGGAGAACCATAGTATCTGAAGAAACATTTAGACAAAACAACATTTGATTTCAAATTCAACACATCTTTTATGCCTCAAAATTTATCTCTGATAAACTCTGATAAAACCCTTTTGACTTTATAATATAATTCCATACTAATTTTAATCACATAAAATAATAAATATTTGCTGCAAGTCTTCACTAAACATCTCAAACTTTTATTACTCCTATTATTATTGATCCTTTGATCACTAAAAAATAATTTTTTTGAAACTTGGCAAGAAATTATGTTGTTTTTCTACCTTGAAGGAGTTGACAATTTGGTGTTTTTGCTAATTTTAACTAATGAAGAATTGTGATGGCCAGTGATAATGATTTTAATGGTACCCTAAATGAGATCATGGAACATGATTCCTTTAATATGATGTCTACATTATAATATATGATAATGGTAATTTATCCATGTTTAATGTTTATCAACTATTTTTGTGTATATTCTAACATGGTGACTTATTGATGACTTATCTGAATACTTTTGATGTTTATTTTCATCATTATGTGTTGAAGATTTTTATTTTATATTATTTCACAAACATTATATTATTTATTAAATCTTTGAAGAGTTTTCTTGATCCCGGGCTATCATTTACATTTGGTTGTATGCCACTTTATTAGAACCTTTGGAAATGTCTATTGTTTTGTTTAGAGCTTGATATTTCATCTCAAAAGATTTTTTGAATCCATTTAGATACTCTTCAATCTTTCATAATATTCACAACATTCTTGACAATTTTAATTATCTTTCTATGTAGTTTGTGTTATATCCCTACCATATTCATGGATTGATTGACTTAGGCTACAGTGTTTGTAATATCATTTTTATTGGTTACGTTGCTGCAATTTCAGCAATAGCTATTTTGGGAGCTATTGCTCTATGAATGCATGGTGGCTTTTGGATAACAAGTTCAGTGATGATAATTGCAGGTAGTGTGTTTTTCAAATTTTTTAAAATGTTTTTCCCTTCACTTATATTCTCACAATGTTCAGGACCTTTATCATAATCAATCACGTTCATAAGATAAATAGGTGTGTTCTTTCCTTTTGAAGACATGTCTAAAGAAATAAGTCCTTGCCTTCAAGATGGATTCAATTTCCATTAATAGCAGCCTTTATTATATTAGATGAGTTTAGGCATGTTTGGTATTGTATCATAATCAACTTGCGGGGGCTATAGTTTACAATATCGAGCTAGAACATGGGAACAAAAGATACTCTCATGACATCAGTATTGTGTGATAATGAATTGAAGAACTAGCCCACAACTCTTCAACATTTACCCTTGCCAATTGCAAGGCAGAATCTATAAATTCCACTAAAATTCACTTCAACTCCTATGCCTACTCAGCCGTGTAGACGTGCCACAGCTTCACTTTGTTATTAATTTACTAACTTCACAGGATGGCAAGATCCAGGCTCTGATACCATTTGTAATGAATCTTTTTGGATTTACTCTTAAACATATTTTATATCATTCCCCTTGATGGATTTGATTCTGATCCTCTTTATACGTAACCTCCTCTACATGATGTAATGTGTCCCTCTTTGTATGAGCGGTGGTGACCCTTGCATTTGGTTAGGTTTATTTGTTTGTGTATTGGTTATAATAATAATATTAGTAACATTAAGTATATTTTCTTTATTTATGATATTTACTTCTTCATATTTAAAGTAATATGTTATTTATTTCTTTACATTTGTATAACAATGATATACTATAATATTATTCTTGGATGTATTCATCTCGTAATATACATTATAAAATTATTATTGTTTATTTGATAATATTTATAATTAATATATTTATTTTTTATTTATTATATGTCTCATAGATTATATATATTATCTTTATATATATTGCATTAAATATATCAAAATATATGTATTAAATGATCTTGCATTTATCTATTATTATTACTTAACTCTTAAAAAATCTTTTCCATAACTAGGGACATCACATAGTCATTGTAAATTTGCATAGTTTAGAGAAGCCTTATGTCTAGTAGTTTTGAAGAGGTGACAAGGTTAAAATTTTGGTCATCATGGCATCACAAGTAATAAGTCCTAAACTGCTAAGAAGTTGCAAAAGTGTTAGTCTAAAGGCTTTCGCTAGTTTGCAAGGGTTAAGTCACAATTTGATTTTGAACTAGTGATGATAGAAAGAGATACTAAGTAGCAGTTTCACTTGATCATCATAGCTAATAAAGTGAAGGATTAAAATATAGTGAAGTTGCAAGATGGTCAAGTTCAAAGCATATTGCCACTTTACAAGGTATTGAAAGACAATATGATTCAACATTGTGATGCAGCGATAAGGTTAGTTAGATGGTTATCACCATTTCGTGGCAGTTAGTAAAATGAAGTGACAAATAGTTGTGAGGAAACAATAAAGGATGAAATAAATAGATCATTTTTTCACAAGCTCATGTGGTCAACAAGGAAATCGAGTTGTGAAGTAGAAAATTAAAGGAAGCACATCATCACAAGCTTAACATGATAGTTAGGGATTCAAGTGACAAAGCTACAAAATAGTTAAAATAGCCTTTCTCACATGGTTAGAACTAGAAATAAAGAAAGGTAAGAAACTATGACAAAGTGGAAAGTAAAATGGAATCACTACTTCACAATATTCAGTTGTAAAAGCATAAAATAGATTAAAATGGCCATATCTAAGCTAGAAAAGGAAGTATGAGTTGGAAGTATGAATAGTAAAAAAATGAAGACATTACCAACTTTTCAAGGATTGATAGGATTTCAAGCATGCTAGTTTTAATGTCATTAATGTCACACTCCCTTTAAAAAAAATAGATAAAATCTAAGAAGAACATATATTTTCATTACTAGTTGCATAGGTGTTTGAAAATTTAGAGTAGAATTTAAGTTGTGGAGTGAATTTGAGCAAATTTCAGCATACAACATTCAGGTTTTTGTGATAATTTAAAAGTAATGGAAAAGAAGGAAGGAGAACTGATTGCATAGGCATAGATTGAAAGTCCACTTCAAAATAAAAAATCCCTAGCCCATTAATAGATGAATGGATGCAAATTTTACTAGGTTCTTCCAATGCACAATTATCAAATGACCATGCATTCAGGGACCCATATAGATTTTGTAGAGATGCAAAGGTACCTGATAGAAATAGAAGTGAATTGTTTTGGTTTTCTACAAAAACATAATGGAGAAGGTCCCAATTTCAAACCCTTGGACTAGGAATTTGGGAAAGTTAATTATGCCTAAGGTCTTTGTGGATGTTGACCTAGTCAAGGCACTAATAAAATCTTACAATCCATTCAGCAAGTCCTTCCATAGGAAAGATAGAAGCATATTCTTGGCATTGGATATGGAGATACTCATAGAAGCCTTTGATATGGGTGGTCCAATGTTGTTACTAATTGACATGGACAAATTAGATGAAAACTTTAACAATCAGAAGAGCTCTTTTGTGGGTAGAACAATGACAAGGCACATTCTGATGTCAAGGAAAAAGAAAAGAGAAATTCCAATGAAGAAGGAGTGGAAGACCTCATACCTCTTGAGTTCTTTCAAGGATATCTGCAAAGTATCATCTTTGGTTTAAACAAAGCCCTCAGTTCAAATGGAACCATGAATGCTTTTGGTGAGTAGTACATCATGGCATTAAATACTCAGGATCCCTACACAAATGTGGGATATGATTTTTTCATGTACATAATCACTAGAATCCATGATGAAATTATTGTTGCACAGGAGGGAAGAATGGAGAATTTCAAGTTCCATCATTACTCCTTGATCATGCCTCTGATTATCTTCATAACTGTACAATTCTTTGATTAGAGCTTCTTTGAGCATATAGAAGAATGGGGAGAAAGGATACCTATACAAAGATAAACAAGGTAAAATATTCTACCCATATTCTATTGTTATTTATTTTTATAATGACTTTGTGCACCCTATTCTAAATATGATAGGAGTTGTCAATGAAAGAATACCTAGGAATGTTAGAAAGGTGATTAAGCCCAACTTATATTTTGATGCAAGGAAATAGTTAGGGCATGACTGGGGAAGTGTGTTTCTCTTTGAAGATTATACTATAATTAGAATTTATGGATGCCCTTAGCCACCTCACCTTTTACCAAAGTATCTCCTAGAGAGACTAGGTTTTATAGATGTCTTTTGGTAGTTAATCTCATTAAGGAGAGAATATTTAGGCCAAACTATCAAGAAGGGAACATTTTTGTGTAGATGTATCAAAGTGGGAGATTTTGAGATTAGAAAGAATGCAATAGAGGAAACTGATGCTTTTCTAAGAAGCTAAAAATTATAAACTAGGCCTGTAAGGACATATAACCCATGTAATGCAGTAAAAAATGATTTAAAGTGGATGAGGGGATATAATTTTCCTCCAATAAAATGTTTATGGGAGGAGGATGTAATTGCTGATATTTTAGACGAGAATGTGTGTAGAGAAAGGATGATTAAATTTAGAGATGTTCTAAGTTTTGAATAGGAGATGAAAAAGGTAGATCCATCTTTTAAGGGATTCTATCCTGAAGTAGACTACTAGTCTAGGTTTGAAAAATTCATTCAAAAATTTGATGAGATATCATCACAAGTGCCAAAAGAAATAAGAAAGAAGGTGGATCCTGAGTCTTCTAATTAGTACATTTTTGTGGAGGTTAGTGATGATGATGAGGATCATGCTGAAAGTTAAGAATGGGCTTAGCAGAGGAACAAGAAGAAAAAAATGACAGAGATCCCACAAAAGCCCAAGTAGAAAGCCTTATAGATCATACCAAGGAGCAGTCAATACTCTGACACTGTAAGAAGAAATTATCTGATAGCTCAAGCCACTAAGGATGAGAAAAGGGATAAAATGTTATAGCTTCAAGCTTAGATGATTGATGACATAACCATTGAAGGAAATGAATTCATGAGTGATGAAAGTTTCATTAAAAGTAAAGAATTCAAAAATTTTTGTTTAAATTAAAACATAATGAAATATCATTGCAAATGAAGCCTGGTGATTTTGATGAAGTAGTAGCTAAAATGGTTCAAAAGCTACAAGATTATGACCCTACAAGTGAAACTCTAACTATAGAAGAGGCTAGAGAGTTGATACAAAGGAGTGGAATGATTGCCTTCCTAGGACAGGATATTAGTCATTCATTTTTATTAGATAAAATGAGGAGACAAGAAAGAACAATATCATTTGATGATGGAAATCAACAGGGGTAGTTGAGAGGGTCTGGGTATAACATTGATGCCCAAACTATGCCAATATGTAGTTTGGCTCCAAAGAATGAGAAAAATACCCTCATGGAGATTAAGGAGTCCCCTAAGGGAATGTCATATTTTGAAATGTCTATTGTACCTCCAGCAAATAGATTTATGGATTGCAAACTTCAACATCACTGTTAGGGAAGAAAAAAATTGATGTCTTAGAACAACAACTAAAAGGAGCCTATGAAAGGTACATCAAGACCAAGAGGCACTATGAGGAGGAGATGAAGAAAATTGATGTCCTGTAACAAAATAATCTCTAGCTAGAAAATGAGGTGGTAGTATTCAAAAACACTATCAGATCTGCTATAGAGATTGAGGATAAATGTATACAAATAGAGGGCTATATACTTGAAACATTGGATATGACAGGTGAAGTTGTGGAAGTGGATGAACATGAATTAGAGTCCAACAAGGAAATTGAAATTATAACCATCAAGAACTTTTTGACTCACAAGATAAATTCCTTGAATCTAGTTTCTCAGAATGCGTATAACAACTTTTTGGTTTTGCAAGGGCCAAAGTATAAATGTTTAGAGGCAATTTCCTTGTTGTCTCCAATATTCACTACATGGGGTCCTTATACCTAATTTTTGATAACCTTATACCTATGCTAAAACATAAGCAATTTTTACCAAAAGTGATGATCATTTGTGTCAAAAAATTGGTTAATAAATTAAAAGAATTAAATGATTTCTTTGTAGGGAAGTTGCAGTTGATCCAAAATAAGATGAAAATAATTGCCAAAAGAACACCTAATTTTGTACCCACCATTTTGGATAATGATGGAGGAGTCAAGGAATGGATAGAATGGTCATCATCCTTTGATAACATCCTAAATCATTCTAGATTTTTGGCATAATGCAATGGTGAAGCTGACATTGTAGTTATGTATGATTTAATAGATAGTTATATACGCTAGAGTCAGAGTAGAGGTTAAAGCTATAATTTATGATAACTAGAACAAATGCCTCAAAGAATAAATTGGTATCAGAGATGCCACGTGGCTATATGTGAATACTGGCATAGCCATTCAGGAGGTTATAGTGGGAATAAAGGCTTTGCCATCAGGGGACAGTGATTGTGTGGTTAGAGTCATAGTTAGAGGTAGAAGAGACAAAATAAAGATAAAAGGTAAGGAAAGCGATAGGTAGTTAAAGTATAAAAAACTCAAGCTAAAGACACCTAAAGAAAGTGCTACCTGCCAATTTTGCAACTATTTCCCCAAATTTTGAACTAATATAGAGAATGTTTTGTAAAAGTAACATGTAGAAATATCTCTATATTTTTTATTCCAAGTCTTTTTTTTTTTACACCTTTCCTCCCATTTGAAGCTTTTTGTAATCCTCTTATAAAAGGATTTCCAAGATGTGGAGTGAACATTCAAGTCCTATAGAAGTTTAGTGTTATGCTATTTATAGTCAGTCTAAATTTTGTGTCAATTGTATGTTGTATTCAATTTTGCAAATTTGAGAATACAATGAATCTTGAATGACAAAGTTTGTCATATTTTGAGTTATGTTTTGATTTTTATACAACTAATGTATGGTTTTCAAGGAAATTTAATACAAATAAGAAGTCCTGCATATATGTGTCTCTAAGTTTTATCTCTATTTTAACGTATTTGTTATTTTGATATTGAAATGAGCAAAGTTCTTTTAATTTAACGTAGCTTGTATGAGTTGTATATCTTTTAATTGATTTCTTTTAATTCAAGGAATTAATTAAATTATTCCATGAATGGATAGGGTTTCTACGTATATGGTAGAGATATCATAAGAATGAAATTTAGGGTTAATCATTGATAAATTTAATTACAAGTCAATTAAATAGGTCTAGGGTTAGTGGTTTGACTTTATGTAACAATGGATAAGGCACTAGTCATTAATTCAGATGCAAATTGATATAGTCATGTGCTTGCACAATACACATTTAATTCAAAATCAAAATTTGATTTCTATAATGAAAAACTAAATTACTAGTCATTCACTTATTATGACAAATTACTTTGATTTAATAGTAAGCTGTTGTAATTTAACAAGTTGATTGCATTTCAAGCAATTTTTTGACCATCTTTCTTCTATACATGATAAATATGAGAAGAAGAATATTTGTGAATAAATTTGAAGAAGAAAATAAAAGAGGAAGCCAATAAATCCATACACGCACCCACCTTGGCCCTAAAAAGCCTAAAGAGTAGAAAGTCCATGTGTGCTTTGTTGAAGTTGGTCTAGATCTAAGATAATTTCTATTGAATATGGAAATTAGCTAATCCTTACACTTTCATTTATCTTCTACATCTTGGTATTGGTTTTTGAAACTAGTATTTTTTTTGAAAAACCAATAGAAAGGACATTGAGATCACAACTTAAAATTACAAAATGATCAACACAGGAATGAACTAAGAGCAAAAAGGGAATTCGTTGAAAGATTAAACACACCAAGTGAAGCCATCAAATACTTTGAGAAGCTAATGAAATCTCCAAGACCTAATAATGATACTACTGGATTAGGATACTCCAATAATGAAGGAGAATCATCTAACAGTGGTGAGCAAAGGAATAAAAAGGGTAAGAACTGCAAACCCACTTGTCATAATTGTGGAAAGCTAGGTCATACAACAAATGTTTGGAGAAGCAACAATGGAAATCAAAACCCTAAGAATAAATTCAAGGGTTACTATCATAAGTGCAACAAGCAAAGAAATTAGGCACATGAATGTAAGTCCAAGACCATAAGCACTTAGAGATTTGAAGGATATTATCACAATTTTTAGAAGTATGGACACAAAGTATATGAACGAAAATTCAAGACCAAGTGATATCAAACAAGTAGAGAAAGGTACAACACAAGGTATAGTTTTCACTATTATTAGGAATATGGGCATGTTCCTAAGAATTGCATAAAAACACATTTCAGAGGAAACTACAATAGATGGTTAAGTTAAAATAGATGTTTTAGTTGTCTCAAGACTGGTCATGTCAATAGAAACTATCTAACTAGGTCACCAATGCCGAATAATGAAACTAGAAAAGGCAAAGAAAATGTCAATATTGAGAAGGTAAAGATGCAAATTAGAAAGACATAAGAGAATAAGGAAGATTGCACTACATCAAGCGTAGTTGAGGTCACTTCATCCAATGGATTAGGTGATCACATCACCCTCAACTAGGCAATCAAGAGGTATGTATGGGACTGATATTTCAAAAGTTATATTATGCATTAGTTCTAAAAATCTGAGATCTAAAAAGATAACATATGGATATATTAAGATGCAATGGAGTGATTAGAACTTGGAGAAAATACATGGTTTTGTTATTTTCTATATTGTTGTTGAGCATGGAAAGTTTCATAGTTCTTGTTGAGCTTGAGTGATATTATAGTTATGGTAAAGAATATTAGAAATCATGGGGTAGTTGAGTGTGTTGAAAGTCCTATAATAGCTGAGCTTACAACTGTGTAAGCATTGAACATCTAATGTTGAATATGAATGGTTATTTATATGATTTTTGACTCATTTTCACTTACTAGAGTTTATAGAGTGCACAAACAACATGGAGGGGAATTGATAAAGAAGATTCAAGTCTTTGTGAATTGGATTTAGCTACTGCTCATTATCAATCATTAGATTCAAAAGGTATTTAGCTATTTCTGAGTTACATTGTTTTATTTCTTGCAAACCCTAAGTTGTCAAATGGTGACTAGCTCTTTTGCAAATGTTAGGAAAGAGGGGAAAGATGTTTTCAATGTTCAATTGATAAGTAATGATGTTAGGAAAACCCCTTTCTAAGCTATTCCTAAGATAACATATAAAGGAGACCTGTCTAGTGCATTATCTATGATATCGCCAAAAGTATTGATAATCCAACATGTTAGATGCTACTATATGCACTATTACGAATCTACTAGTAGAATATATTGATAAGAGTGCAACCTCATTTGCTAATTATTAGGAAGCCAAATCAAGAATCAAAATAGACCTAAAGATAGCTAAAATTATTAGAAAGAAGAATACACTAGTGAAAAAGTTGAAGAAGAAGAAGGAGGTCAGGACCCACTAGAATTAACCCAAGGCCTAGGTGAAGATCAAGAAAAAGAAGTAGGAGGTGTGGAGGGAGAAGAAGCTAAGGAAGAACCCGAACATACTAAGGCCAAGAAGAGGAAATCTAAAAAAAAAGTATGGAGAAGATAGAGAAGCCTATAAAGAAACCACAACAAAAGCTAATTGTACCTATTACTAGGTCAAGCACAAGGGCAACCATAGTTTAGGCTACAAAAGTTGTAAAGCCTAAGGGCAAGAGGACACTTGATATAGTAGAGAAGAGTGAGCCTACTAAGAAGACATACAAAATATTGAAGTTGAAGTCAATGCCTCAACA
Source organism: Cupressus sempervirens (assembly GCA_028749045.1). Classification (NCBI taxonomy): domain Eukaryota; kingdom Viridiplantae; phylum Streptophyta; class Pinopsida; order Cupressales; family Cupressaceae; genus Cupressus; species Cupressus sempervirens. The sequence goes on along the minus strand of CM053790.1, from coordinate 107,021,176 downwards.
AGATTCAGATGAAGAGAAGATAACTTGAGTCAATACAAGGTGGTAAGCCACAATCCCTCTTTTGACATAGATAGTTTGTATGAAAATATTATTACAAATGCAGGTTTGTCTGGGTTCACACATGTTGATTTTGTTAAGATAGGGAGTGTAGATAAGAATAAAGTTGAAGAATCCATATATGAGATGATGGCTACATTTAAATCTACTCCACTAGAGATTCCCAACCCCTTACCTAAAATTCTATATGACCAAGTTGAGAGAAAAGTGACAATTTAGTTTAAGAAGAAAGAGGAAAATAAGAGAGGCTCAACTAGCCCAAGTAATGCCTTCTTTGGACAAGTAGATGATGGCTAAAACCATGAACAAATACAAGAGGAGATTTTCCCCCAAATATAGAGAATTTAAGATTTTGATGAATAAGATAGAAGAAGTGGTAACTCAAAGCACATTTCTTTGGAAGGATATTTATGGTTTATCCACCAAAGCCATAGCAAAGAAAGAAGATGAAGAGGTGGAGGAACCTGAGAAAAGTGAGAAAGAAAATGATGAGGTCACAGTCAAAGAAGCTAATGCGGAAGGGACTCAGGGAACTACAGATGAGGTGACAACTAAAGATGAGTAGTAGGATATACAAGATGTACAAGTGTTGAGTGTCAACCCACCACATGGAAAACATGAGAGTCAACATGACTCAGTGTTCATTATCAAGGATGCTGTCGATAATTCATCACAAAACATAAATCTTTTGACTGATGCAGATTTGAAAAAAATTCTTAAGGACTTCAACACAACTATGCACAAATCCTATACTAGTGAGAGTGGATGAGATTGAGAAGGAAGAACTTGCACTTGTAGGGGAGAAACTACAAGAAACATCAAAAGTGCCTGCTCAATCTATAGAAGTGAAAGAGATAGATACATAGGATCTTCAAGAAGATCAAAGCGCAAACCTAGTACAAATAGTTTCTATAATTGATACACCATTTGTAATGCCCATAATTATATTTTAGATGAAAGAGGTAGAGGTATAGCAAATAGAAACATCATTGTCTAGCCTAAATAGTTCAAGTTTTCCAACATTATTTACTATTGAGAAAGATGGAACTAAAGTGAAAATAGGTCAAGAAGTAAGTCCTGTACCTAACACACAATCACAAGGTGAAGCTCAAATGGAGGATAACACCATTGAAGAGTCATGATTGACTACTATGGTAGAGGATGATGTAGGAGCATCTTGGGTTTAAGAGCAATGTTGCATCACCTAAAAATATTCTATTTTTAGTCTTTTTCTATTTTAATAAGGACTAGTAGATAGGGTGGTTACTATTTATGGGAACTTGCTATTTTTAGTAAGTTTTTCATATGAGCTTTCTCATTTTTTATATGAAGGTTAATTTTAGAGTTATAAGCCTACCATAAAATCTCATTCTTCAACTTAAGTATCAAAGAAGTTATTGCAAATTTTCGGTGGAAATATTTGTAGGAAAATATCCAGGCTCACCATTGGAGGCCTTAGAGTGCTTGGATGAGGTCCAAAAATTCAACAGAAGAGTGCTAACATGGTTTCAAGCCTATAGATCATGAGTTGAAATTTCTAAAAAGTGCTTATAATAGCCAATTGGAGAAACTGTTTGAGAGTTATGGCCTTCCAAAGTTGAGCTACACAAAATATCTAAAATAATTGTCAAAGATGTATTTGGTTGACTCTATATGTATTTTTAGGGTTTTTTAGCCCTAGGTATTATGTTTCATTGTCTAAAACCTTCTCGAGCAGCATAAAATTACCTATTTAAGAAAGGCCCAAATATTTTCTAGGATAGCTCTAGGTGGTAGTTCGTGGCTTAGTTTTATAAATTACTATAATGAAGGGACCCATGTGGGTTAGAATTTTGCACTTACAAATTTTATAATTCTCTATTTGCAGTGTAAAAAAGAAGTCCATATTTTATTCTCACATTTGCTATTGTTTCTTTGTTTCTATTAAGAATTTATGGTTTTAAGGGGAACACCCTTCATCAAGTGGTATTGGAGTCAAAGTTCTTGAGTGTGTGAATGAATTACATACTATGAGGCAGTTTGCACTGGGACTATGGTCTGGGTTGAGTGTATAGACAGATCACCAATCATGAGGCAATTTGCACCATAGTTTTAGTGGAAGTGCAAAAATGCCTCCATGAAGAGAGCATGGTGGAAGAGTCAACATTATTACATCTAAGGATTTTAGGATCCTCAAGATGCAAATGAAAACAATGCAAGAATACATTTTTAGAGGAATGAACCTTGCCATAGGAGATGATGAAAAGAGAAGAAGAAGGAAACATGAACCCAAACCTAGTAGAGAAAGTTCTTAACTAAGAGGAGGAAAATCTTTTTAGGGCCATTTCTAGTATTAGAAAAAGGCCTAAGTTTGATGTTCCCACATTTTTGGGAAATCTCAACCCACGTGAATTGATTAACTCGATCAATGAATTGGAAAAGTATTTTGAATATGAAGATATTGAAGATCTGGATATGGTCAAGTTTGCGAAGGCCAAACTGAAGGTTCATGCAAAGATCTAGTGGTAGGAGATCTAGTAGGATCGAAATAAAAGAGGAAAGGAAAAAATCACTAAATGGGATCAGATGGTAGCTAAAATGAAGTGACAAATCATTCCTATGGATTATGGGCTTGATTTATTGAAGAAAATGCAAGGGTTGAAGGAATCAGGAAAAGCTAGTCAAGAGTATAATGAAGAGTTCTACTGAGTTCTCATTAGAACTGGTCATGTAGAAGCTAATAAGGAGAAAGTCACGTATTGTCTTAATGGGTTACGACCAAGAATTTAGGATGAGATGAGTCTTGTTTGAGTGACCAGTATTGAGGAGGCATATTAGTTTGCCTAAGGGTTGAGGAGAAGCTAAGAAAAATGTTTGATAACAAGAATGGTGGAAGATTTGGTGGATGATCTATGGAGGTTGTAATGATGATCAAAAGAAAAAGGATGAGGCTAGAAGTAGTAGTTAGAACTAGAGGGAAAAAAATTTCAATCATTTCCATGATTAGAACAATAGAGATCAAAGTGGAACTGGCAAAGGAAAAGGATCTAGTAGAGGAGGTTTCTGTGGGAAATGTTTTCACTATGGAGAAAAAGGATGTAGAACATTTGAATTTTCCCAATGCCAAGGAAGGATAGATTGAAGAATAAAAGACCAGGCTAGAGCTACACATGCTGATGAAGATGCCAGATCATCACATTTTGAAGATGCTAAAAGGGGAAAAGTCTTAGTTAACATAAGAGTCCTATTGAGTGGTGAGAATGAACTTGATTAAAGAAGGAGCTTATCTCACACAAGTTGTAGATGTGAAGATAAGTGTTGTGATGTGATTATTGATGGTTGAAGTGCTAACAATTTGGTGTTAGAAATGATGGTCACCAAGTTGAAGATGAAGAGATAGAAACACCCTTGTCCATACCATATTGCTTGGGTTCAAGATGAACACAATGCCATGGTCAATGAGAAATGCCCAATAAAGTTCAAGATTAGAAGCTACTAGGATGAGGTACTATGTGATATCATACCTATGGACATATGTCATATGTCATTGGGTAGGCTATGACAATTTGACAAGCATGCTATACAAAAATGGATGAGAAAATACCTATACTCTGACCAAGGATGGAATGAAACATAAGTTGAATCCATAGAAGGATAAAGATGAAAATTTATGTAGTTCTGCTAGAATATGTTTTGTTGATGGAAAAGAGTTTCTCAAAGGTATGAAGTGTGAGCATATATGTTTTGCTATAATTCCAAATGGTAGTAAAGAAGAAGTAGAGGAGGTTCTTGCAGAAGTTGTAGATATGTTGGGAGAGTTTTCTGATATTGAATCAAAGAATGTACCTAATGCATTGCCCCAATGAGGAAGATTAGTCACTAGATAGATTTGGTTCTAGGAGCCAATTTTTCAAACAAAGCATACAGAATGACACCAGTAGAAAGTGAAGAGTTGAATAGACAAGTTCATGAGTTTTTGAAGAAAGGGTTGATTCAAGAGAGTTTAAGTCCATCTGTTGTACCAACAATATTAGCACCAAAGAAGAATGGAGAATGGAGGATGTGCATAGATTCCTATGCTATCAACAAGATCACAATTAGATACAAATTTCCATTGCCAAGGATGGATGATATCATGTTTTGTTTGAGTGGAGCTGAGTATTTTACAAAGATAGATTTGAAGAGTGGGGATAGGAAAGAATTTAAGTGGATTGTAGGAACAGATACTTGGGTTTTAATCTATTGAAATAGAAGGTTATTGAGCATCCTATTTTATCACTTCTTGATTTCAACAAGTTGTTTCAAGAAGATTGTGATTCTAGTGGTACTACAATAGGAGCTATTTTGAGCCAAAAAGGTAGACATGTTACTTATTTCAGTGAGAAATTGAATGATGTGAAAAGAAAATATTTTATTTATGATCAAAAATTTTATGCTATAGTTCAAGCATTGAAGAAATGGAGACACTATCTTCTTCCTAATAAGTTTGTTTTTTAGCTTGATCATCAAGCTTTGCAATATTTGAATTGTCAAGGTAAATTGAACCAAAGGCATTTGAAATGGGTTGAGTTTTTGAAGAGTTATACATTTGTTTTGAAACACAAGAATGAGATGTCTAACTAACTTGAAGATGCTCTTAGTAAAAGACAACTTTTGCTGATGGAAATGAAGATAGAGGTGGTTGGGTTCAAGGAACCTATTACACTTGATAGGACAAAGTAGTTGGATTTCATGATCCAGGATAGCATGTTGTTCAAAGGAAGCCATTTGTGCATTCCTAGAAGTTCAATGAGAGAAAATCTCATCAAGGAGAAGCATAGTGGAGGATTGGCTGGACATTTTGGTAGAGATAAAACCATAGCTTTGGTTGCTGAGAATTCTTACTAGCCATAGTTGCACCAAGATGTGAAGAAGTTTGTACAAAGTTGTAGAGTATGTCGGATGGTTAAAGGAGTGAACCAAAATATAGGGTTGTATCAACCATTACCTATACCAAAGAAACTGTGCGAGGATTTTAGCATGAATTTTCTTCTTGGATTACTAAAGACATAGTAGGGGTATGATTCTATTTTTGTGGTGGTTGATAGGTTTTCAAAGATGACACATTTTATTCCTTGCAAGAAGACTAGTGATGATGTTCATGTGGGAGAGTTGATTTTTAGAGGAGTGGTGAGACTACATAGTTTTCCAAAGAGTATGGTTTTAGATTGAGATACCAAATTTTTTGGGTATTTCTGGTGAACATAATGGAAGAAATTGAAGATAGAGTTGAAGTTTAGTCCATCACATCATCCATAGACTGATGGGCAGATAGAAGCTGTGAATCGTAGTTTGGGAAATTTACTAAAATGTTTGGTTGGAGACAAGCCAAAACGATGGGATATTATTTTTCCATAGGAAAAATTTTCATATAATAATTCTATCAACAAGTGTACTAGTAAATTGCCATTCTAGATTGTATATGCAAGTAGTCCTAGAAATGTTTTTGAATTGAGACAGTTTGTGATATCTCCATTTAAGACATATATAATTTAATAATAAATAAAAATAATATATAAAGTTTATAATATTAAAATTATTAATAAAGTACATAAATTATTATATATCATATATATTATCATACATATAATATATATATATATATATATATATATATATATATATAATATTTTAATATACTATTGAATATAAATTATATATATATATATATATGATATATAAAATTAATAAATAATATTTATAATAATATAATATATGGCATTATTAACATAAATATATATAATTAATATAATTATATTATTCTTAATATAATATAATTATTATCAATGAAAGGATGTGACTCCTTAAGATACACACACACATATATCGAATATCAAACAATGAAAGGAGTATTACAAAAAAATTATAAAACAGATAAATAAATAGATAAATCAATAAATGCCCTAAATGGAACATTGAAAGTGGTATCAAAGCTCAAAATCCTACCAGCCTATGAATAAAAAAAAATGCTTAGTACAATCTTCACATAATTTGAAACTTGTATAATAGTTGGGAATTGATATTAATAATCAATATCTCAGGGATCTAGAAGTAACGTCAAACATCAATAATCATTCATTTGGAGAGTGTCTTGTGTCATGGATCAATGATGAAATTAGATGTAAATATCATTACATCCACAATTACTCATTACCCTATCCAAATATATCTTATGTTGTAGAAAGGTCTCGATAATATATATATATATATATATATATATATATATATATATATATATATATATATATATATATAATTGGTTGACTCCAACTGTGGTTGTGGTTTTTCCTTGACAAGCATGATATTAATCACTACTATTGAAGAAAGTTAATCCACAAAAGTTATAAGATCATGGTGATAGATATATGAATCATGTCTAATTGATGCAAATATAAATATTATAGTTCTAAATTTTAATTTGAACATATATTCTCCAAGATATTGCAAGGAGCGTGGTCTCAAAAGTGTTTCATATAATTTTTTTCCCAAGCTAAATGATATTTGTTAAGCCACACTCATAGGGTGATCCTTTAGTAAATAAAAAACATTAAACAAATATACTATATATCTAATACAAAGATTCAAATTGTGATTTGGCAAGGATGGTTAATTTGAAAGGCAAAGATGAGATATCCCACTCACTATTTGAAGGCATGGTACAAGCATTGTTGAGGATAGAAGAATAGCATTCACCAATTCTTGTAGAGGAAGCCATAGAGTATATCAAAAACCATAAATATTTAAGAAGTGAAAATCTCTGGTATAATAGACACATCATCTCATCAACATAAAGTAAGAATAGAGGTAGATTAAGGAAAGGACACGAAACACAGTTAAAGGATCCATCAAACATTGCAAACATTTGTAAGGACAATAACATCAAATATCTCTTTCATAATACGAAGATGTGGAACAAAGTCCTAGAGAGCATATCAGAGATTACAACCATTTAAGGAGGTGTGAAACATAATATGAGGGTACAATAGGCACATCACCACCGAGATTCCATTTGAGCAGACGTGGAATTAAGACAAAAGAGCATATCCAATATTGTGGAAAAACTGAGACATATTCAAGACCAAAACATATTCCCAATAGACTTTTCTAAGTGCATGCAAATGAAATGTAAAACAAACATGAAATGGTAAAAGGTCAATGTTATAAGGAGTACCCATAGGTAAAGAGTTTATTAATAATAAGTTTTAAGTTGATTAACAATAAAGTAAAGGAGCATAAATCCATAAAAAGAAAATTATATAAAGATTATATTCCTAATTATTTTATTCTATACATGAAACTATCATTCCTAATATTATTCAACAATTTGGAAATCCTTGAGGATAAGTACTAATTTTGTACATTTCCAAGTAAAGAACAGATGCTTGAAGTTACTTATAAGATCTAAAATTCGAAACTAAGAGAAATTTGAAGGACATTCAAAAGGGGACATTACAAGATGGGATGGGTCCTTTAGATATGGTCATCAAGAAAAACTTAAGCAAAGAGAAAGATGAGCCGAGCAAGTGGTACAAAATGGGAGGGCATAAAAGCCCTAACTAAAATGGTTGAAATCAACTTTTTAAAAGCATTTTTGAGAGTATATAGAAAATATGAGAGGGGAGTGTAGGGCACTTTTCTTGTCTTGGCTTTTGAATACCCCCCATTACTTTGTATTGAAGACCATGAATAGAGTGATTCTTGAGAAGATTAACAAGGTGAAAGGTATTCATAATGAGTTTGACATAATTGAGATGTTAGACCACCCATTTTTTCCTGTGCTGTATCATTTGTTTCAAATGGGGCCCTCTACTCTTGATATTATTACTGCCTAGGTGGTGAATTGTATGGCCTTCAGCAAAAACCAAGAAACAATTTCTTTTCTGATGTAGATGCATGACTGAGACCTATATTCAAGGCTTAAGTCAATGGTGTGTCACTTTGTGTTTTGTTCTTATTCATCATATGGTTTATCTAAGGACTATACATGAGATCTTTTGAGGTTTGTTAAATAAGGTATGGTGAAACTTATTTATTTTAAATTGTATACATTATTACATTTCATTTTAAGTATTATGCTATCAAAATGAGGGATTATGTTATGATTGTTTATAATGTATCATCTGTATGAAATTATAAACATATATAACCTATGGTTCTAAATAATTATATCATTTCATAATTGAAAACATTCTTACAAATATTATTATTAATCAATTAATTATAAATCTTGATTGACTTGAAATTACTTTAATAATATGAATTTAAGGTTTAATAAATTATAATGTTGGTCATCATCTTCTAAGATAAGATAAGGCCTGCAGTGGAATGGGCTGGGTGACACCATTCGAAGGTACTAGGTAAGGGCTACGGTGAGATGGGTGTTAGGCTATATCATCCAATGGTACTAGGTAAGGCCTACGATGGAGCAAATAACCTAGGGTACATCATTCAAAGACACTATCTTGGAGATGATTATCGGAGAGAGATAACAATAATGAAGAAGAATGGTGAGGCCCATGACTAGGTAAAAGGCACCCTATTATAGTTTCTCCTCCCATACTCAAGAAGTGGTGAGTTAATATTATAATGAACTATACTTTTAATTGACAAGTCACTGTAAGATTGGATTTATCTAATTGAGACTATAAATACATTATCAAGAGATAAATATAGGGAAATCCTAAAAGGGAAAATTTATATATAAATGTGTACTAATGATTTGTTGTTGCAGGTTCACAATCAAGGATTGCATAACGTGTGTCTTCATCTATCTACATCATGTTTTCTTTGTGTCTTCATCTGTCTACATCATGTTTGCTTTGTGTTTTCATCTATCTACATCATGTATGCTTCATGCTTTATGCATTCATATGACTACTTTTGTCTATTTCATTATTTTATTCATTAAGATGTATATCTCACAAATCTTTTAGGCCTTTTATATGCAAGTATATTTTGTATCTATGAAGGAGTTTGTGTATGAATGATTTTTCTTGAGGGAAAGCAAATTTGAGAGGGGAGGACTATGATATCCCCATTTTGACATATATAATTTAATAATAAATAAATATAATATATAAAGTTTATAATATTAAAATGATTAATAAAGTATATAAATTATTATATATCATATACATTATCATACATATATATATATATATATATCAATACTATGATATATAAAATTAATCAATAATATTTATAATGCTAATACGATTAATAACGATATCACTATAGATCTAATATATGGCATTATTAGCATAAATATATATAATTAATTTAATTATATTATTCTTAATATAATATAATTATTATCAATGAAAGGATGTGACTCCTTAAAATACACACACACACACACACACACATCGAATAATGAAAGGGTTATTACAAAAAATATTATAAAACTAATAAATAAATAGATAAATCAGTAAATGCCCCAAACAAAACATTACATAGTTGGATAAAGGAGAGATAAGTAGTGTTGAAGTAGAAAAATTGCTGAATATTTGAAGAACATCCATGAGGAGGTGAGGAAGCACATCATAAATATGAATACACAATACAAGGATAAGACATATGTGAAAAGGAGGTATAAGGAATTTTAGGTTGGAGATGAAGTCATGGTTAATTTAAGAAAGGAGCATTTTTCAGTGGGTACATATAACAAGCTGAAGATGAGGAAGTTTGAACCATGCAAGATCATGAAAAGGAATGATTCTGGAAATGCTTATGAAGTGGAGTTGCCTGCTAAATTGAATATTTCACTAGTATTTAATATTTAATATTTGATGACATATTATGAAGGAGGTGATGGATATGAAGTGGAAGAAGCACAATGGAGTATTATGATAGCTAGTTCAACTACAAATGAGATTGAAGAGATACTAGATAGTTGTGTTGGTAAAAGTACAAGGAACAAAACTTATGAGGAATACCTAGTCAAATGGAAAAGGGAGGCAAGTAGAGGATTCATCATGGCTAGCAAGGGAGGAGGTTAACCATCTTGGTTTTCCTCTGAACACCTCAAACATGATGCAAGAGCATCTTGGTTGTAAGAGCAATCTTGCATCACCCAAAAAAAATAAAATTTCAGTCTTTTTTATTTTATTAAGGACTAGTGGACATGATGGTTACTATTTATGGGGACTTGTTATTTTTAGTAAGTTTTTCATATGAGCTTGGAATGCTCTCATTTTCTATAGGAAGGTTCATTTTAGATAAATAAGCCTACCATAAAAATTACATTTCTCCGGGTTAAGTATTGAAGAAGTTATTATGGATTTTCACTAAAAATATTTGTAGAAAAATCTTCAGACTCACCGTTGGAGGCCTTAGAGTGCCTAAATGAGGTCTGAAAACCTGATGGAAGGGTGCCATCGCAATTCTGAGCCTGTAGATCATGAGCTAACATTTCCAAAAAGTGGTTATAATAGCTATTTGGAAGAAGGGTTCGAGAGTTATGGACTTTTGAAGTTGGGCTACCCAAAATATCTAAAATATTTGTCAAAGATATATTTGGCCAACTCTATATATTGTTAGGGTCTATCAGCCCTAGGTATTAAGTTTCATTGTCTAGAACCTTCTTGAGTAGCATAAAATTTCCTATTTAAGAAAGACCTAAACATTGTCTAGGACATCTCTGGGTGGTAGTTTGTAGCTTAGTCTTGCAAATTACTATAATGAAGGTGTCCATGTGGGTTAGCATTTTGTACTTGTGAATTTTGTAATTCTGTATTTGTGACACAAATAAGAAGTCCATATTTTTTTCTTGCATTTGTTGTTGTTTCTTTGTTTCTGTTAAGAGTTTATGGTTTTAAGGGGAGCACCCTTCATAAGTGGAGTAGATAGAAATACAAAAACTAGTCACACTACCAATATCTACATCTCCTATTAGTAGCCAAACTCTTCAAAGTCCAAGTAGATAGGAAACCCCACTGCATATATCAAGGTCGAGCTCCAACACACCGCTTAGTATTGATACTACATTATATGGTGATTTAATTCTTGATGAAGTAATTGAGCTACCTAAGTTTGATCTTAATACAATCACTATAGAAGAGATGAGTATATTGTAAGATGCTCTACAAAGAAAGAAGAGGTAGGAAATTCTAAGGAGGGAACACAAGAAAAAGCAAGTGTTACATGATACCAATGATATATTTATTTATTCTTTCAACCTCTCAAAATCAAATGACAACAAGCCTATCATAGAGAAACTTGTCACTATTGTGGACAAGATCAAATAAAAAGACCTAGACTCAAATGTCAAATTACTTGAATGGTTTGAAGGGAAGTTCCATACAAAGGTACTAGAAAAGATATCAAGTGTTATTACACTTAGATAGGTTGACTTAGCAGCCAAAATGGAAAGTGTCAAGATAGTGTTAGAGAATATCTTCTCTCTATACACCAAACTATGTAATGTGGAAAATTTCACCCAAAAGACATGCATGGCTTTTGACCAACTGCAAGGATATCTACTGAACATAGGTAACACTTCAAAGTTATCTCCTAATCAAAGTCAAGTGCATTTCTAGAGGCTACTATCCACTCAAGGTAGGCTTGCCAAGATACAAGAAAAAGATGCTAATATTCAGTCTACCTTGATAAGTATCCAATCCATGTTGACTCCACACATGGAAGTGTTGCATAAGGAACTAGCCTATGCAAAGACATTGATGAAGAAAGATTCACATCTTTCAACTCATGATGGCTTAGTTGACCTTGTTGACCAAATAGATATTTAGTATCAATCACTAGAGGTAGCTTCCAACAATTGGGATTCTACATTGAAGATAATAATGGAGTTACACAAGCCATTTTTTGACAAACACACACTAAGTGGACAACCCAAATGACATATGTGTCAAAAAATTAGGATTATCAAATTTTGAGAAAATGTTTTATCAAGGCAGATATCTACTCAGTAGGAGTATGAAAATAGATTTAGAAACCAAAATGAAGTATTTACTCATGGGGAGTAATGGAGTAAAATGGATGACTGGTTAACATTTTACAAAATTTTGACATTTTTTATGAGTTGAGTAACATACTATATATTGTTTGACTTATGCATAAATAAGAATGTATATTCCATGACAAAGTGTTTTTCCCACTCATGTCAAAGGGGGAGATTATTAATCATAGATTGGTTTTAACAGGGTAGTGAAAAAATACTTATTCATTCTCTATTAGTATTATAGTGCAAGTTGAGTGATCAGCAAGCCAAGCAATCAGTGTGAGCCAAGTGATCAAAGCATGTTGTGCATAAGTTGCAAGACAATACATGCCAAGGAATATACCTAGTTAGTGTCAATCACTAGTATGTGTTGAGTAGATAGTATGTGCCAAGTCACTCATGTGCCAAGCATTCTATACATGCCAAGTGATTTAGGTGCCAAGTAAATAGAGAGTACTGAGCTATTCAAAAGGCTGAGCATTAGAGTCTTCAAATGTCGAGTGTGCAATTTTTGACATAGTTGTTTGTAATGGCACAAACTTCTATGTAAACTATTTTTGGGATGACATAAAGATGTTTTTTATGATTCTAAGAGATAAGTATGGAGGTATATGGTGAATCTCTATGTAGTATATGAAACCAATCAAATTAAGGGATGAATTAATTGATGACATGGATCAACTACAATCATTGATTCTTGCCTAGCCCATTCCACCTTTTTTATTTAACAAGGAAAGCCCTAAAGAGTATGCATGTGTAGAGAGAGAATTCATGGTGGCTATGGAGATTATGACAATGTTCTAAATTGTAGAATTAGTTAGGGATAATAGAGGAAAGAAAAGATAGGACAAAGGAGACATATCTAATTAGAATGATCAAGGATTTATCAGCAAAGAGAATATCTAACATCTAGAAATAATGTGTTAATCAAAGGATCATGGTGCTGAATAATTTTAACAGGTGATGCAAAGAAAATCTCCTAATAGAGTAGTCTTAACAAGCTTTTGTAAATCTCTTAACCAAGTGCTTGCTTTATTGTAATTTTAAATCCTATAACAAGATGAGACCTAATAGTATTTGTAAGCCTTTAACAGGGTAGACCCCTCATAGGGTAGATCATAGTTTATAGTCAAAGTCATTCTAGCCATAAGTGGCTACACTTTAGAGTTGCAGGTAGTGAATATTTGTGGGTACTGTTGTCACTTAGGTTTGCACCCTTGTCCAAAGCCTATGCATGAGGACAACCTAGTGAAATATGGAAACAACCTCCAAGCTATGGGACTTGAACTGTGAGGTTGAGTCTTTGAAGAAGTCCAGCTTCCTCTTACTATTAGGATGCACCTAACTACTCTTGGAGAGGAAAAGGGAGAAGGAGAAAATGAAAGAAAATCTACCTAATCTAATCTAAAGATGTGATGCACCAAAATAGAGTGTTTAGACCAATCTCTGCCCATATATGCACTATTGAACAAGAATGAAACTAAGGATATACACATTCAGACTTGCTTTAATCTAATAATCATATGTAGATTAGAAGACCAAGATGAATGACACAAGGAAAGAAAGATTCACTTATATTATCATTCATAGGCCAAGGAAATACAGTCATGCAGATCATAGATCTCTACAAAACACCAGTAAGAGGCAAAGAGTTCTTGCACTTGCATACTAATGGCTAAAAGACATAAGGCAGAAAATCATGTAGTTCAAAGGCACATGGAAATTTACATTAAGAATTTGCAGAGCAATAATAGAGAAAATAGAGAAAGTTCAACCACCACAAAATTCACAAATTTTTTGCCTTTATAGCTCAGGCATAACTGGGATGTTCTCCAACTGTAATTAATTCGCAACAACCTACCATTAAGTCCTGCACAGAATAATCATAAAGAAAATCTAATTGGGATACAGATCCAGATGCAATGATATCTGACCCTTTGTGTCAAACAATGCCTTGAGAAAATAGAAACAGTGCCATTAAGCCACTCTGACTAGGTAGATGGATTGGATTGGAGGTGGAGTGTTCTTCCTTGTCTCACATTCATTCTGGGTTGGTTGGGATTGATTACAGAGATCAAATCATGCGGCAAAACTTTATTTCTCATAATTTTTGGTGCATGAATCAACAGAGTCAGTGAGTCATCCGAATCTCACAATGAAAATACACCACATGGCCCAATAGTCTCATTTCTTTATGCCACCTTGTGGGTCTCCTTGAATTGACTAGATATTCAAACTAACTATGCCACCTTGCAAACCTTGACCATGACAGTCACATTAACTGTTGGCTGCATCTAACTATTACTGCCTCCATCAGACCCACTAGGACACGTGTCACCAAGGCACTATGTTGCTATGCATATCCTTCGAGCAATTTTTCATAGTGAGATAGTGCCCACCATGGATTTAGACTGATTTGATGATTGTGAAGACTTGCCATATTATTGTGCCATCTCCTTAAAACTTCTAGGCCCATGAAACACTTGGCAACCACCTGGCACAACCTAGCATCCTCGTCTTGGCATGACCTAGCCCCACTGATCCATGTGGCACAAAGGCGATATGTCACTATGGGTAATATCGTTGTAGCTTTCCATAGCGAGATAGCACCCACCGTTGGTTTTCCTTAGATCTACAATGATCAATAAATTTGCATGACTACACATCGAGCTGGCTGAGTGGACTAATGAAATATCACCACTGTACTACAACCCACTTGACAACTACCACCAAGGATGAGCCATAACATTACTTTGGAGAAGGGTAGGCTCATGATGTCATCTATGCCATGTGTTATTGAGGTGCTATGTTGCTATGGATAAACTCTAAGCAACTTCCCATAGCAAGATAGCACTCACCGTTGATTCAAATTGATCTGACAATCGTGAAGACTCGCCGTATTATTGTGCTTTGCCCTTAAAACTTTTGGGCCCATGAACCAACTCAGCACACCTGGCATCCGACTTGGCCCAATTGGGTACCATCCCTATGGTTTCATAACACTTGGCCCCACTTTGCTACGTGTTGCCAAGGTGCTATGTCACTATGGGTAATATCCTCGCAACTTTCCATAGCGAGATAGTGCCCACTGTTGATTTTCCTTAGATCTATGATGGGGACTTGTGGGCCTACAAAAACATTAATATGTGCAAGGAAGGAAATATAATAAGGTTAGCATTTAATTTTTTTGATATTCTTGGGATGTTTAAAATAACATTAAACCAGGAAGTGACCATTGGGCGAGCAGTATTTAAAATTCAAATATCTGGTAGGGCACAATATGTAGCATCTCTAGTGACTCATAGGGGATGCTAGCCTGCTATGCATAAGACCAGTGGCCTAAAGCATCCATTGGGTTACAGAGTCAAAAGATGCAAATCTTGCATACACTATGAAACCCTAACCCTACCTCTGAGAGGAAAACCCTAAAACCCCTATCTCTGCAACTGGAACCAGAGACCAAAACCTCCTTCTCTACATCCTTCAAAACTATGAAAACTTGTTGTCTCACAGAGACAATCCTGTGCTCGTGCAATTCTTGGAAAAGCAAGGAACAAATTGGAAATAAAACTAAGCTAACTATGTACATGGAATCTCAAACCCTCAGAAACATGGCTTGAGATAGATCCCATTGACTGGGATGGGAAAAATTTCACCACCAATCTTACTTAATTAGGAAGCATTGGCTTGCTTGCAACTGACAATCAGATAGGGGCCACTCCACAATGCATCAAACTTTGAGTGCCTTCCTAGTTTTTCCCTATTTGCATCCCATTTTAGAACCAAATCTCCCTCCCTAAAGATTTTGACCCTAGCCTTCCTATCAAAACTCTTTTTTACTTGCTGCTAGTGTGTCTCTAGGGTCTACATAGCTTTATTTCTCCTCTCTTCCAGCTCCATCACCTCTGCCATTCTTATTGTCATGGCATCATTTTCAATCAACTCTAGCTGATGAGCTAGTTCTAGGGATGGGAACTCCAATGAAATTGGAAGCCTTGCTTCTCTTCCATATACCAACATGAATGGTGAGTTCCCTATTGACCTTTTAGGCATTATTCTGTCAGCCCACAGTACAGTCTTTAGTTTTTTATGCCAACACCTTTGGTTATCTTCTGTTGTCCTTTTCATGATTCTGATTAGGTTCTTGTTGGATGACTCAACTAGGCCATTACCTTGAGGATAGTAGTTTGATGATGTGCTCAAGTAAATGTTATGATCCACTACCCATGCACAAATCTGAGCTCCAACAAAAGACTTTGCATTATCTAAAATAATGGTTGAAAGGGCACAAACCTAGTCACAATTCTATTAAGGAACTCAACAACTAAAGATTCAGTGGCATCCTTCAATGCAACTACCACTGTCCATCTGTTGAAGTAATCTTTAGCAGCTAAAATCCATTTGTGACTTGAATTAGAAGAAGGATTGATAGGGCCTATGAAATCCAATCCCCATTGAGCAAAAGGCTGGTCCACTTGAATAGGATGAAGGGGAAGAGTTGCAAGTCTTTATTTGCTAGAGAAGAAGGCACATTTTTCACACTTCCTTACATACTTATGACAATCATGAAACAGAGATGGCCAGTAATAACCAGCCCTCATGATCTTCATTACAGTTGTTTTAGCTGAGAAGTGGCCACCATCAGGACCATCATCAAGTTCTTTGATCATTCTTTCAGCCTAGTCTGTATCAAGGCATCTTAATAGGGCTCCATTAAAATCCTTTCTAAAGAAGAAACCATCAACTATGCCATAAGGAATTGACTGTAATCTATACTGTCTCCTTTTAGTTCTATTTAATCCTTGAGGGTATCCATTGCCTAATAATAAATTCATCATATCATCCATCCAACTCCTTGGGTTGCTATTTCTTACCTCTTGTTGCTCTATCGGTATCATAGTAGCTTCCTCATCAAGTTCTTAAGATGATAACATCTATTTACACAACCCTCTCACTCTTACCATCTTGGTAATCTAAATGTCAATATCATATTCCATCACTTTAGTAATCTAGCTAGCTCTTTTCTCACTAATATCTTTGCTCAAAAGGAAATCCTTCACACTAGCATGGGTTATTAACAAATGAATCTTATTATGAGACAGGAGGTGTCTAAATTTCTTTAAAGCTCTAATGATTGCAAGGGCTTTCTTCTCTACATAGTTGTATTTATATTCATACTCTTTAAGCCCTTCACTAAAGAAAGCTATGGGCTGCTCATTACCGTTATCATTTCTTTGAGTCAGGATAGCATAAATGCTTGACTCACCACCTAGGGTATAAAGGATGAAATCTTTCCCAAAATATGGATTCATGAGAGTAGGCGTTGAGGCTATGGATATCTTGATCTCTTCAAAACTTTCCTTCCCTTCCTTGGTCCATGAAAAGACCATACCTTTCTTGAGCATAGCTATAAGAGGTTTCACCATGGTAGCAAGATTTGGAATAAATCTTCTCACAAAATTTATCCTACCTAGGAAACTTTGCAGCCCTTTCTTGTGTTTAGGAAGAGGGAGGGAAAGCATTGCTTTTGTTCTCTCTAGATCAATAGTTAAGCCATCCTTAGATACAATATGTCCTAATAATTTTCCTTGGTTAGTAGCAAAGACATGCTTGGGTTAAGGGAAACCCCAAACTCTTTGCATCTTAGGAATACCTATCTTAGGTGATCAAAATGATCCTTTGCATTCTTAGAATACACTGTGATATCATCAAGGTAAACTAAGACAAACTTGTCAATCAATCTTTCGAAGGCCATCTCCATTGCCTTCTGAAATGTAGCACTTGCATTGGTTAGCCCAAAAGGCATCTTACAATAAGCATAGGTACCCCATTTAGTGGTAAATGTAGTCTTGTACCTATCAAACTCTTTAACTAGCACTTGATTGTAGCCAGAAAATCTATCAAGAAATGAAAATCTCCTTGAACCACTGACCTTGGACAAAATCTACTCCATAGAAGGTAGAGGATGGTGATCTTTAAGGGAAGCTTGGTTAAGGTCCCTAAAGTTCACACACAATCTAATTTCTCCATTCTTCTTCCTAAAAAGGACAAGGTTTGCTACCTATGATGAGTGCTTGATAGGGAAAATTATGTTGGCCTCAATCAACTTGCATAGCTCTTTTCTCATTAAGGGTTCAATTTTAGGATTCACTAGCCTCTACTTTTGTCTTACTGGTTTGCCATTATCAACTAAATCTATAGTATGCTGAAACAACCTTGGGTCAAAACCCTTAAAATAATCATATGTCCAGGAAAATATATCATTAAATTCTTGACATAGATGAATAAAAATCTCTTGTTCAATTTTAGAACATACCTTACCCATGTTCAAGGATTTTCCATCAGCAACCATGACTAGAATATGATCATCTTCATCAGTAGCTAGGTTCATGTCTCTGCCTCTTGCTTGGTCATCAGGATTGAAAACACTTTCTAAGGTAATGAGACCCTTAGGAAATTTGTTAGAACTGAGATGAATGATTTGATCACCATACTGATCCTATAATCTTGACTTGTTCCTACTTCAAAATTCTGCTTCATTTTGCAAGAAGCTGACAATTTGCTCATCAAATTCAAACACCTGCCAGTGGATGTCATTATCAAGGATAGCAGGCCTTACTACCATTCTAATTTGTTGCTTTTTCTCCTCCTCAAGATTCCCTAGTACATCATAAGATGCACCTATTGTTGCAAGTCTATTAGCATGCCTGATTTCTTTTTTGGGGATGCTTTGAATATTAAATGCATTGAAACCTTCAAGAAAATCCCATACCCTATTTTTATAAGACTTGAGAAAACCATTCTCGGTGGTATTCTGATTTCTCACATGATTAACCACCAACTCACTATCCCCATACACCCTTAAGGCATGGATTCCTATTTTTTGAGCAAGTAGGAGACCTTGAATCAAGGATTCATACTCGGCCACATTATTAGTGCAACTGAATTGGAGCCTAAAGGAGAAGTAGTACCTTACTTGTGCAAGAGAAATCAACATCACACATTCCCTTGACCCAATCTTATTCCTTGATCCATCAAAGTACATACTCCATATCCCACTCATATCTTCTTTAGTACCCACAAGATTGGGAACTAGAGCATCTTTCTCCAATATAAAATATGTACTAAGACCTATCTCAAGGGTTTCTGACATAGGGTCAAATTGGTATGCATTAGCCCACTCATCCAAGAAAAATCAGGTATCTATGCTAGGGAAGTGGTGGGCTCATTCACTATGTCATTCTCATCCATCTCTAGAATAGGGCAATTCATGTTGATGGGGTTGGGGGTGTAAGATTCAGTATGATGGAGGGCTTGAGGCTCTGCTCTGATTGAAGCATTGGCTCCATATCTCATTTTAAAAGACATATATGACCAATCAGAAGATATGAAACCACCTACTTGGGCAGTAAAGTCTCTTGACAGAAAGATGGCAAAATATGGCTTGACCTCAGCAACAGAGATATCTTGGGTTACAGTACAACTAGGGCATGCATCTAAGGCCATCTCCACATTCCTAAGGATCCTTACATTCTTGACAGTACTACCATCCAACTATAATACATCCCTAACAATGGGCTCATATTTCATTCCCAAAGCATCAACAACACACCTAGGCATCACTGAACTTTTAGACCCTGAATCAATCATGCAATTATGGACTAGTTTGCCCCCTATAATTAGAGAAAGATAGAATGGAGGAGGTCTAACCTTTTTACTTGTTTCTACCTCTCTTGATGGTTGTACTAGGCTTGTGGCACTTTCCATACAGAGTGTCTGATCCTTTGGTTCAATTCTCTCCAATTCTTGCTGCAACAACCTCTTTTGCATGGGTATAGTAGCAATAGCATCCCACATGGAGATATTCACATTTGTCTTCTTCATTTTCTCTACCACACTAAATGGCATAGCAAGTGCTTTGGTAGAAGATTTTGAAGCTGCAATTGTATGAGGTTGAGATGGAATAATCTGAGGATCACTTGTATCTTTTCTACCATAATTTTGTCTTTGCCGCTGAAAGGCACTTGATTGATTATTTTTTTCTTACTCATGAGATATCACATTTGAAGTTGAGGCTTGATTGGGAGGATGGGGACCAACATCTTCCATAGCTCTTCTTTTGCTTCTAGTGTTATGAGTAATGGAATCTTGGTTTACATTACAATGCTCCTCCATCGGATGATTCATAAAAGAGCAGTCACCTTGTCTTTGCATAGCCGAGGCATCTTTAAATTGGTCCTCCTTATATGATTGTTTTGCTACAGGTTCTTCGACTATCAAAGCCATAAAAGATTTAGCCTTCTGAAACATACAATAGGCATAGGAGTAGTTACAAGAGGGACAAAAATCTTGATCTTGAGCCATATTGTTTTGAGGGACTATGGCCCTACTTTGGTTTACATTTGAGGTTGAAGCATGGTCACCCTGCCTACTCTAATCAAAAGCATTGTTCCAATGATTAGGACTTGGAGGCCTACCACTGCTTGGATTTTGATATTGCAATTGATGAGACTTACTACCTTGAGCTTTCTATCTTTCTAAAATCACCACCTTGTTGCTCACTTCCTGCATCATAGAGGAGTTATCCTCTAGCTTCTTCCCATAATCTTGCAATCTTTTCTCTAGGTTCTTTTCTCTTTTATCCATGTTCTACATTAGAGATTGTATCATCTCTTTGATTTCATCTATCCCATTTGAAGATGTGGAAGCTTGAGGGACTGGGACAAGGGATTGTGATGTAGAAGTTGTGGGAAGAGGAGCCATTGCTGGTTGATAATTTGGAACATCAGGGAGAAAGCCATAGGAGGCCTTGGAGCTAGCTTACCTCCTTGTATTAGGATGTTCTCTGATTTTATTGCTATGTCATAAGCATTAGGCAAGGTATCTCCTCCCATAGTTTGGATTTTAGTGGCAATATTACTATTAAAGGCTCTAAGGTAATGCAAGAAGGCATTACTAGGGGTAGGCTTCACCGAAATAGGTATTCTATCCCATGTCTTTTGAAATCTATAGTTAAAATCAGTCATACATTCATGGGGGGCTCTTTTTATAGTAGTCAACTACTCTAAAAGTGAAAAATGGTCACTTTTATCCTCAAAATGTTTGCACAATCCTGCTCCTAATCCATCCCAATTTGTTATAGAACCATGAGCTAAACCTCTATACCATTGTAGTGCTTTTCCTTTCAAGGATGATTCTAGGAGCCTAACTGAAACATCATCCTCTATAATACCATGGATATTGTAGACATTTGCAACCTCTTGAATGTGTTCTGAGGGAGAGATAGAAGTTTCACCAGCAAAATTTGGTATACTTTTGAGGGTAGCTACTGGTATGTCATGTCTTTGGGCTAATAAGAGAGGGTTCCCACCATTAAAGGTGGCAAAAGTATGAGCTCTAGGCAGTGCCATATAGATAAGTGATCTATTGATATGTATTGATGGTAGTCTAGGCTGAGATCTAATAGTAGGAGGAGTTGAGATAGATCTTGTAGGTGTGTTTGTTACTATCACACTCCTAACTGGTGATAAGGATACTCTAGTCTTCTTTCTGCTAGGGTTTGAAACTGAAAGCTCTTGATACTAAAACTTACCTCTAGAAGATGCCCTTGTTTTACCTTCGAGCATGAATCATTGTGACTTTGGTTTGGAACCAGATATGTATTTGAAGCTTAGAGTCACCAAGTACTTTGAAGAATGAGCCTCTTGAAGGCTTAAACACTGAAGCTAGTACTATCTCCTCGATATTGATCTTGAAATTTTCCCTTTTGACATCAGAAGGCTTGAATTTTTTGAAAAGTTGTCCCACCGGGCATGCCGAAAACTGTTGTCACTTAGGTTTGCACCCTTTTCCAAAGCCTATGCATGAGGACAACCTAGTGAAACATGGAACAACCTCCAAGTTATGGGATTTGAACTTTGAGGTTGAGTCTTTCAAGAAGGCTAGCTTCCTCTTACTATCAGGATGCACCTAACTACTCTTGGAGAGGAAAAAGGAGAAGGAGAACATGAAAGAAAATATACCTAATCTAATCTAAAGAGGTGATGCACCAAAATAGAGTGTTCAGACCAATCTCTGCCCATATATGCACTATTGAACCAGAATGAAACTAAGGATATACATGTTCATACTTGCTTTAATCTAATAATCATATGCAAATTAGAAGACCAAGATGAATGACACAAGGAAAGAAAGATTAACTTATATTATCATTCATAGGCCAAGGAGATACAATCATGCAGATCATAGATCTCTACAAAACACTAGTAAGAGGCAAAGAGTTCTTGCACTTGCATACCAATGGCTAAAAGAGATAAGGCAGAAAATCATGTAGTTCAGAGGCACAAGGGAATCTACACTAAGAATTTGTAGAGAAATAACAAAGAAAACAAAGAAAGGTCAACCCCCACAAAGTTCACAAAATTTTTTCCTTTATAGCTTAGGCATAACTAGGATGTCCTCCAACTATAATTACTTCACAACAACTTGCCATTAAGTCCTGCAAACAACAATCATAAAGAAAATTTGATTAGGATATAGATCTAGACGGAATTATATATGACCCTTTGTGTCAAAAAATGCCTTGAGAAAATAGAAATGGCACCATTAAGCCACTCTCACTAGGTAGATGGATTGGATCAGAGGTGGAGTGTTCTTCCTTGTCTCACATTCATTCTAGGTTGGTTGGGATTGATTAAAGAGATCAAATCGTATGAAAAAACTTGATTTCTTATCATTTTTGGTGCATGAATCAGCAAAGTTGGTGAGTCAACCGAATCTCACAACAAAAATGCACCACGTGGACCAATAGTCTCATTTCTTTATGCCACCTTGTGGGTCTCCCTAAATTAACCAGATATTCAAACTAACTATGCCACCGTACAAACCTTGACCACGATGATCACATTAACTGTTGGTTGCATCTAACTATTACTGCCTCCATCGAACCTACTGGGACACATGTCATTGAGGTGCTATGTCACTATGTGTATCCTTCAAGTAATTTCTCATAGCAAGATAGTGCCCACCATGGATTTAGACTGATCTAACGATCGTGAAGACTCGGCATATTATTGTGCCATCTCCTCAAAACTTTTGGGCCCACAAAACACTTGGCAACCACTTGGCACAACCTGGCATCCTCATCTTGGCATGACCTAGCCCCATTGATCCATGTGGAACAAAGGCTCTATGTCTCTATGGGTAATATCCTTGCAGCTTTCCATAGTGAGATAGCACCCACCATTGATTTTCCTTAGATCTATGGTGATCAATAAATTTGCATGACTGCACATTGAGTTGGCTGAGTGGACCAATGAAATATCGCCACTGTACTATGACCCACCTAAAAACTGCCACTAAGGATGAGCCATAACATTAATTTGGAGAAGGGTAGACCCATGATGTCATATGTGCCACACATCATCAAGGCACTATGTCACTATGGATAACCTCTAAGAAACTTCCCATAGTGAGATAGCACTCACCATTGATTTAGATTGATCTGACGATCATGAAGACTCGCCATATTATTGCACTTTGCCCTTAAAACTTTTGGGCCCACGAACCAACTCAGCACACCTGGCATCTAACTTGGCCCAATCAGGTACCATCCCCGTTGTTTCATAACAATCATCCCCACTCTGCTATGTTTTGCCAAGGTGATATGTCGCTATGGGTAATATCCTCACAACTTTCCATAGCGAGATAGTGCCCACTGTTGATTTTCCTTAGATCTATGATGGGGACTCGTGGGCCCGCAGAAACATTAAAATGTATAGGGTAAGAAATATAATAAGCTTAGAATTTAATTTTTTTGATATTCTTGGGATGTTTAAAATAACATTAAACTGGGAAGTGACCATTGGGCGGGCAGTATTTAAAATTCAAATATTTGGCAGGGCACAATATGTAACAGGTACCATCTACACCCCAGTTATACCTTCTCATTAGAGGGTTTCTATATAACTAATTTATTGTGTCATATGTTATTTGTTTCATCCTATGGATGAAAATTTGTGGTTAGCTATTTTAGTTTATATGCTAAATTATGAGATGGATGTGTGGTGAATGTTTTATGGTTAAACTTTTGAAATGTTGATTCACACCCCCACCCCTAGAGTTTACTTTCCCATTTTTATTTCTGACAACCCCTACTCCTCCCAACTATTCTAGACTCAGGCCTAGAGTTATTACCACATTAACTTCAATAGAACTTATAAGGAAAGAACTAGTGAAAATTGCAACACCATTCAAGGAAAAATGTCTAAAGAAGAGAACATTTGAGGCTAAGAAAGGTTTGCAGAAGAAGAGACCCAGAAGAAAATTAGTTGTTAAAAAAAATTATGAAGAAGATGATGAGGCTAAGATGAATGAGTTAGTTGACTTAGGTTAGATTCAAATAGTACCAAGGAAAGCATCTCAAGACATAGACAAGGTATGTGAAGACATAAGGAGTTTAGCTGGATTAACTAGTTTTAAGCATGTAAACTATGATACTTAGATAAAGTTGATAAAGATAAAGTAGAGTAGGTAGTAGTAGATATGATTGTGAATTTTAAATTTATAAAGAATTGTACAATAATATTGATGCAAATTTGAAATGGGATCTAACTACTAAGGGGAAAATAAGAGAAGCTAGTTTGGCTCAAACAATGCCTAATTAGGAAAAACACATACATCTATAGCTTTGAGGGATTACATAAATAAATTTATGCCAAAGACAAGGGAATACAAAATTTTGAGGCACAAATTTGAGGATTTTGTACAAGAGAGTAAGTTAATTTGGAAGAAAGTTTTTGGATTGATGGCTACAACAAAAGAGGAAGACGAAAAGGAAACTGAAAGAATTGAAATGAATAATATAGAAGACATCTACTTTGACATTGAGAAACTTTTGGAAATTGTGCAAAAAATGGCACAGTAAATTGTGAATCCAAGTGAGACTATTATAATCGAAGATGAGTGACTTGAAGATACACTAAAAAATGTGACTACTTCTGAAGAGTTTATAAAGATTAGGAAGACTAGGAAAGAGAAAGATCAAGCTTCAAAATCTATTAAGGATATATTCACCAAAATTGATCCAAGAATGGTGTAAATGAAATAATATCCTACCAGTGGAGACAAAGATCATACTCAATAGGTAACAATTTCAATTATTGTAAAATCCACAATTACTATTGATTCTATTGTCCAAGTGTCTCAAGAGGGTAAAAGTGATGTTTTTATTGTCAAGCAACAAATTAAGTTGGCACATGAGGAGAAAAGTAAAGAAGTGGAGAGAAATGAAGAAAAGAATCAAAAGAATATAATAGAGAAATATACTACAAGTAGTCAAAGGCTACATTTCTAAGGACCTCTAAGCCCAAGAGAAAAGAGACATGGATACCAAGTTCAACTAGTGAACTCCAAATAGTTTCTATCACAAATCAATCAGGTAAACAACATAGTAGCTAAGTATAGAGAAGAAAGGGGGAGTAGAGAATTAGAGTGATGTGATACAAGGATCATAAATTTTAAATTTGGCAATTCAAGTTGAAGGTTTTCAACTGACATTATCAAGCTCCAACACCCTAGATTAAAAAGCCAAATGGTTGAAGAAGAAGATTAAACACTCACTGTAGGGAATCAAAGGTAAACCAATTGCCTTAGATGAGGATATTTTCATACCTGACTAGGATAAGTCCACTTTAACAAAGGAGAAAATGATAATTTTGAGAAAATTTTTTAGAAGAAAATTTAAGAAAGTCAAGCTCAGAAGGGGATATCAAAAGATATTATTTTGGATACAATTGTTATTAATAGGTACATATTATAGATAAAAATGATGAGCTAGATACTGATGTTCAACAAAAGCTGATGGATCAAGATAGGAAGAGATATGATAACAAAGTAATGGAGAGACTATCAACTGAGATAGTTGTAACGATGGTTGAGCTATCAAAAAGAGCTACTAATGTTGATAAGATATCATCTAAAATTAATTCATTATTTGGAAAAAAAATTATGTACCAACAGTTACAAAGGAGGTAAGAGAACAAATGGATAAGCTTGATGGAGAAATGTACCAGAGTGCAAGTGTCCTGACCTCTGATGCTAGTACCAATTCTTTTCATTTCTCCAAGATAAGATTTTTGTAGACCAAGTATTCTATATTATTACATGAAGAGGGAAACATATGAGGTGAGCTACTAACAATACACAATTTTCTAATTATGCATTTGGTAGTCATGTAAAAGAGCATTAAGATTGCTAAAGATTTAATTCAAAGAAGTCAACAATCCTCTATTAGAGATAATATGGTTCATCTTGCAGCCACATTGGAGTTTAAGAGTCACATTATTGATGAATTGAAGAAGAATTGGGAGACTACAATGGATATGATTCTTAACCCCCACAAACCATTTTTGGAGAACTATGGAGTAATATATGGACCAAGCTACACATCAGAACAACCATGACAAAAAAAGAGGAAATTATTGAAATGCATAATCAAAGGTATGATGATGTAAATGTTTATATATGCATCTGATCATGTTCATAAATTTTGAAAGAAAGAAATTGTGTATATTAGTTTTGGAGTCATGAGAAATTAGAACTAGGGAAAGATTTTTGGATTATAGTCAAAGGGTGAGTACATTTTGTATTGTTATTTAATGTTTGATCATGAAAAGTTGTTTTTTCCACTAATGTCAAAGGGGGAGATTTCTAATCCATAAGTCATGTTTCATATTAGTGTACAAGACTTAGTTATATATTTGGAAAGGTTGGTTAGTCATCACTGTGATTGAGCCATCCTATATAGGTTGAGCCTTGTAATTAGACTTGTATATATTTCATGTATAAACCAATAAATAGTGATTGCCAATCAAGTCTATGGTTTCCTAGTTCTCCAATACATCCTAAGACATCTAGAAGATAGTTCATGTTGAGCGTATTGATTTTGAGTCACATAGTATAAGTCAAGCAAGTGAAAGTTGAGTGTTAGCATGAAGAACAATTATGACTGAGCATTAGAATGTTCAAGTGCCAAGTAAACCAATATTGACATAATTTTTTGGAATGGCATAAACACCAAGATAAACCTTTTTTGTTGATCTGGAATTGTTTTTTTTTGTTCAAGTAGTGAATTATAGATACTGTCATACATCATGTTATGGATCATTAATTCCTATGCAATATGATCCACCAATTAGAAAAATGCAATGACTAAATAGAAAAAGAGAAGGATCTGGATCATTGGTTTTGATTTGGAAACTTCTATAAATGGTTATAAGAAGAGGATCCAAACCCTAAATTCATGATGTGTGTGAAAGAGGTTGCATGTTTGGATGCTAGAGGAAAAGTGTGAACAAAAACAAGGTAGAGTGACTAAGAAGAATTGTAATGGGAAAAATATGAATATATCATATTAGAGATTGTAAAGAGGAGATTCACTATCATCATTTGAAGTGCAAATTGAAGGATTAGGTACCAATACATTCTAGCAAGTGTTTCAAGTTAAATCTTTTAAAAAAGTGTTACTAATAGACCTTTGTAAATCTCTTAAAAGAGTTCTTACTTAGTTGTAAGTTTTGTATCCTTTAATCAAGGTATTTTTTTATTAGTTTTGTAAGTTCTTAATAGGGAAGACCCTTTATAGGGTAGGTCATTAGAAGTGATCAAAATTGTAGCCCTAACAATAAAACTTTATTGTTGCAGTGGTGAAGATTTGTGGGTTTCATCCCTGCCCCAGTTTTACCTTTAGCTTGGAGAGATTTTGGGTAACCAAAATATTTGTGTTATGTGTTGATCATTTTCTTAGATTTTCCATGGATGTGATTAATTTTTATTAGATTTGATATTTGTTTGAAAGAGGAAAAGTTTATAAATACTAATTCACCCCTCCCCCCTCTTCATGTCTTACTTTCCCATTAGACTTCCAAAAATTTACCCCCCATCTTTATATTTAAATAATGATCAGACAACCTTAGGAATCCCAATTAATAGTAAAATCCCCACATAAAAAATGAAGGAGCATCCTAGGTGGAAGAGAAATCTTGGATCACCCAAAAATATTTCATTTATATCTCTTGAATAAGGGTTGTTTTAGTTCAAAGTTTCTATTTGTGGAAGCTTTATACTTAGTCAATCACTCATACGATATCAAAATATTCATATTTCAAAGGTGGACATTCATCTTGGATATATTAGCCTATCAGTTGAGGTTCACTTTCATATCATTAGTAATCATAGAGTTATTGCAGATTTTTTGTGTGAAATATTGCTACAAAAAATTGAGGCTCAATTTTGAAGGACTTAGAGGCTTTGGATGGGGTTTTAAACTCAATTGACTAGAGTTTGAATTAGCCACACATTGTAGAACAAGAGTTGAGGATTTAGGAATGGGGTCATAATAGCCAATTGACTAAATGGTTTGCAATTTATAGTCTTTCAAAGCTGGGCCACTAGAAAACCCAAAATTAAAATTTATAATCATTTTGAGTTGACTCTTTATGTAATTTTAAGATTGGTTATCCTCATGGGTTAGGCTTAAATGTCTAGAAACTTCCTAGGTGGTGGAACATTTCCTATAAAAGGAAGGCTAGTAGGTTGTCTAGGAAAGTTTTGGGGGATAGTTTGCAACTATCTTGCAGATTATTGTAAGGAAGGCGATCATATGGATTTCTATATTGTATTTCAAAATTTTATAATTCCACATTTGTGGAGACAATAAGAAGCCCATATTTTGTTCTCAAAAATTGTTGTTGTATCTATATTTCTAATATGTGTTTGTGGTATTAAGGGGAGCACCCTTTATCAACTGGTATCAGAGCTAGAGTTCCTAAGTGTATAGATAGATCATTGACTATGAGGTGGTTTGCACTAGGACTATGGTTTGGGCTAAGCTTGTAGATAGATTGTTAATAGTGAGGTAGTTTCCACTAGAGTTTTAGTGAAAGTGCAAAAATGCCTCCATGAAGGGAACATGGTGGAAGAGTTAGAGGTGTAATACCTAAGGGTTTTAGAGCCATCTAGAGACAAGTGTTGCAAGAATAAGTTCAAAGAGGGATGAATCTTTTCATAAGAGATGAAAGCAGGGATGAAAGAGAAGAAGAAGAAGGGAACATTGAGTAGGAAGGATAAGATAAAGTTCTAAACCCAAAGGAAGAAAGGATTTTTAAAACCATATCCAAGATTGGAAAATGGCCTAAGTGTGGGGCTCCTACATTTTTTGTAAATCTTAACTTGGAGTAATTGATCAATTAGATTAGTGAATTAGATGAATATTTTGAGTATGAAGATAATGAGGATCCTAATAGGGTCAAGTTTTCAAAGACCAAACTAAAGGGTCATGTGAGGATTTGGTAGTAGGAAATTCAATCAAAGAGAAATAGAAGAGGGAAGGAGAAAATCACAAGATGGGATCAAATGATAGCTAAATTAAAGTGACAATTAATTCCTATAGATTATGAGCTTAATCTAATAAAGAAAATGCAAGGGTTGAAGAAAGTAGGAAGATATGTTCAAGAGTATAAAGAAGAGTTCTACCAAGTTCTCATCAGAATAGGCAACACAAAATATTACAAGGAGAAATTTATATATTAGCTTAATTGGTTGAGGCCAAAAATTTAGGAGGAGTTGAGTTTAGTATGAATGAACAGTATTGAAGAGGCATACTAGTTTTCTTTAAAATTTGAGGAAAATTTGAATAAGAAATTTGAAAAAATGAAAAGTGAAAGAGATTTTGGTGGAAGATATAGTGGATGGTCTTATGGAGGTCAAAATGAAGACCAATAGAAGGATGAGGCTAGCAGTAGTAGTTAGAATAAGAGGGGAAAATTTTCAATCATTTCCATGATCAGAATAATAGAGATGAAAGAGGAATAGGTAGAGGGAAAGGATTAGGAAGAGAATGCTTCTATGGAGCATATTTTCACCATTGAGAAGAAAGTCATAGAGAATTTGAATGTCATTGGCATCAAGGAAGGATAGATGGGATAACTAAAGGTTAGGCTAGAGTTGTACACGTAGACAAAGATGTCAAATCATCACATTCTAAAGATGTTGAAAGAGGAGAAGTCCGAGTTAATAAAACAATCATGCTAAGTGGTGAGAGTGAACTAGACCAAAGGAGAATGACTATATTTGGAACCATTTTTAACACTTTTTTGATGTACCAAATAGCAAAAAAATATTGGACGACTGACTAAATCATTAATTGTTGAACAAGCATCAAAGTTTTGAATGGATTATGAAGGTATCATAATACTGATGATACAATTTATTGGTAGGATATGGGGAAGTGAAAGTTGTCAAAGGAACTTGACTTTTGTCAGTTCTAATAGAGGTATGATGTGTTGTCATCTATATTTTGATAGTAAGTAGTTGAATTTATTGATGGGGATATTGTCATATGTATGAAATCCTCATCAGATGGTACATCAAAAATAATTAGTATTCCATTGCAAATCTAATGATATGCTAATAGTATAATTGTGTCAGGAAAATGATTTTCCACTTAACGATTTCCATTTTGGTAGTGATATAATGTTCTCCTGCCATAAACTATTTTTTAAGTTTGACATAAAAATTGCAAAAATATTATAAAATAATGTACAAATGGCTACACAAGGACTTTTCATTATACAAGTGGCATATATCCATCAGAAAGTCCTAGTATTGGAATTAAAATCAAGTTAATGACATTTACACAAGAGATTGGCATAGTTCTCTAAATCTCTTACATAAATGTCTTTAAGTTTATTCTCATTCCAATAATGGGACCTTAAGCTAGATATTTGTGAATTATACAATCAACATGCCTCATATAACCATTTTTGTGTTATTTAGAATGTTTGTGTAGTTTGAAGTTATATTATATAAAAATAGCTTATGGGAAGAGAATAATATACCACTATCAATGTGGAAATTATTAACTGGAAAATATTTTGCCTGACACAATTATACCATGCAGATATCATTAGACTTTTAAAAAAGAGCACTGACATGATATGCAAGTTCAAAGAGTGTAGAATAATAAGAAATATGAAAGAACATTATGAATTTATTAACATTTTCATCATAGAAAAGAGGGTCCATGATAACAATGTTCTAGTTATACCAAAAAGATGTTGCTATTATAATTTTCACAAAGGTAGATGAATGCTTCCATGAGACATAATAACATGTACATAGCGTTACCAACTATGATGAGGTATGTAAATGGTTTCCTATGAGAGATCTGACGTAAGAAATAGTTAGCTACCAAAAGTTACAAAGAATCTTTGAAACAATTCCTTTTTTTTGGATTTAAAATATACTACTCATCATTGTTACTATAAATGTGCCATGTAAATATATTTAAAAACTTCTCGTAATAAGTGCTATGAGAGTTTTGAAAAGTGGAATCCAAATTAGTTCATATAAAAAGATTTAGCTTGGGTCCTTGGGGAAGAATTCATATTTTACTTCTTTGCATCTTTTTACTAGTAGATTTTCAAGCCTACTTTCCCTATAACAAGACACTATCAAGTTTGAACTATACTTACTAAATTTACTCGTGGAATTTTTCTCCCACAATGGGATTCTAACATAAGCATAATGCTAAGGAAATATTATTGAAATAGTTTCTTTCCATTTAACTTTCTAAGTTATTATCTCATGCTATACGTCTATATCATTTTGAGCACTATGTCAAGTAAATAAACTTTTGTAAGCTAATTTGATAAGAATAACAACATTTCATAAGACCTACAAATGAATATGTAAGTTGGTTTTAAAAATTATAATCTCATTGGCTAAATATTTGAAGATAAAATTATAAGACTTATGGAAGAATAGTGTGTTTTGGATTTCCTTCATCATATGTTCCTAATAGAGCCATGTGCATACAATCAACAACAAAGATTTAAAATTCTATTTCAAGGGATAGATGGAAAATCCCTACAAGCAACACCCATTACAAGTATAGTGATGCTTATATTTTTGTCTCTCATTTCATAGTATAAGAGAACCGCCAAATTAGAAGATATTATTGTGGAAACTTCTAATTTATAGTATTTGAAATTATAGTTACAATTGATAAAGTTATATAGCTTTGATTATGGGTGCACAGAAAATGGATGCAAAAAATTGATTGACTAGGATAGTAAAATTGTTGAAGCCAAAAATATTGCTACTCTATGATATTCATCCATACCAAAGATCAATTTCATTAAATAATAAACCAAGAAATTCTAAAATTCATAATAAAGAGATGTAAAATATCAATAAGGAGGAGAGAAATATACCTTAAACTAATAAGGTTCCATGGAAAAGGACTTGTCAAAAATGAGGCTAGTGTAGAGTCTACTACATTAGAGGAAAAAATACAAGGAAGGTGAAAATGAATATCTTCTAGTAAAGACAAGTATAGTAGGAAGTATAGAAATATGAAATTAGTGGAGGATTCTGAGTCCTATACTTTCACCATCAAGCACAAGAAAGGCATAAACAGTCAATTAGTTGATGCACTTAGTAGAAGGAGCATGATTGTTTCTCATATTCAACTACAAAAAGTGGATATTGTAGCACTCAAAGACATGTATGCAGTAGATACTAATTTTGGAGAAATTTATAAGGTATGTATGGAGTTTGGTGATAGGTATTATCTTGAAATCTCCAATTTTATGATTCAGGACAAACTTCTCTTCAAAGGAGGGAAACTTCAAATTGATGTTAGAAAAATTGTTGAAACATGCATGATTTGTCAAAGAGATAAAGGGATGACTACAAATGCAAGGCTCTATATACCTTTGCTAATACCATCTAGGAAATGGAAAATCATAAAAATGGATTTTTTTTATGTGGTTTCCAAGGACAAAAAGAGGACATGATAGTGTATTTGTGGTAGTTGATAGGCTCAACAACATGGCTCACTTCTTTCCACGCAAATCAACCAATGATGATTCCCATATAGGAGATTTATTTTTCAAAGAAGTTATAAGGATTCATGGGCTACCTCTTGACATAGTTTTAGAATGTCATGTAAAGTTTGTGGGACACATTTTGAGGTTTAGAAAAAATCTTATGAGATTCAATTTCCACATGAGATTGGGATATCTCACATCTTTAATAAATAGAAATTCACACAATTCAAAGGAGATAATGAAGAAGTTTATTTAGGCTAAATTGCAAATGTACAAGATATCAAGTACCTACCAGTGAAGGAATCTCCAAAACTAGAGAAGATAATTGACACCAAATTTATAAAGAAGACCAAATAAAAGGAGTATAAGAAGTACTTGGTCAAAATTAGAGTCTATTTCAATATGGATGTTGTATGGATGATATATGAAGAGATAAAGAAGCAAAGTACCACTCTGCAAGAGCTCCTCTCAAGTGGGATTGAGATAAACTTATTAGTGGTGTATGGTGCAAGGGCACCTACATGAAGAAATATTATTTTTATTTCACTTTCATAAATAAATAATTCCATCATCCATATTAGAATAGGTTATTTCATGTTTTTAAGTCATTTGATTTTTTTAAGTTTTAATGAAGGTCTATTTTGCAAGGCATTGGCATGACTTGGCACACCTATAAGCCATATTGATCAAGTTTCTATACTAGCCTATGAACATGTAATTAGATCATTTAGTTTATAATTAGGGTCATACATATGTGTTAGAAGGGTCATACAAATAGGAATGTGTATTAGTTCAATAATGTTCGCATATTGAAAATGTTGCACTTTTGCAACTATGCAACTTTGGCAACAAAATAAGACTAAGAGTTGTTTGGCTTTACAATGTCATGAAAAGCCTTGATATACATGTATTTATACCAAAAATTATTGAATGAGATCAACGTTGAAGCTTTTTTGGATTAGTTGTATGTTGAAGAATAGAAAAATCCCACGAACTCTATTTTTCCTATGCATATTTTTTGATCACAAGCTTAGTATAGAGGTGTATGGATTACAACAAGGTTAAAACCACTATGCCTTTGTGAAGGGTTGAGTTAGCTTTGATTTGCAAAAAAATTGAGATCTTGAAATGTCAATATATGGGAGAAATATCAGGATGTTGACATGATGTATATAGGGAAGTTAGAAAATGATCTTGGAAAGAAAGATGGTGTTGACATGATGTTGACAAGATCATTATGTTGGCATGATGTAGAATGGTGTGTTGTAGTATATTATCAAGATTTTTTGATTTTTTTAAAGAATAGTTAGATCATTCTAGAATGGGATTATGTAGATCAAGTTAGATCATGTAGATCAGAAGTTGAGGATTCTAGAATGGGATTATAATAGATAAACTAATTAATAGTTCACAAGTTATGGTCTTCCAAAGTTGGCCCTACCAAAATTTTCAAAATAAATGTGATAATTGTTTTGAGTTGACTCTATATGTAATTTTAGGGTTGGTTGGCCTCAAGGGTTAGGGTTTAATATCTAGAAACTTATCGAATAGTCAAAAATTATATATAAAAGGAAGGCCCATAGATTTTCTAGGAGAGCTTTAGGTGATAGTTCACAGATCTATCTTGCATTTCATATTTTAAAATTTTATAATTTTGCATTTACGGTGATAATAAGAATCCCATATTTGTTTCTCAAAAAAAATTGTTGTTATTAATGGGGGTTGATGGAGTGAAAAACCAAATGAACCCCCAATAGAGGGGATCTAATTCCCATCAATTAAATTCATAGTAGAATATCAATAATAGCACAGAGATTAAGATCCACCACAATGCCAATTATCATAGTAGAATCATATATTTTTATTCAACATTCCCAGTTGTAAGGCCTTCTAGGTTATGACCAAATACAAATCAATTACAATAGTAATTATACAAGAACTTGCAAGATCTAATCTCCTAGCTAGTCCAAGTCCACACTCTGGTAGAGACTCCAAGAAGAGTATAAACTAGCAATCACAGACCATTGAGAAACCTTCTTATTTCCCAAGTCCACACTTAGATGCTAGCTCTACTACACTTCTACCATTTGAGCTACTCCTTCTCCATGTTGAATGACAATGACTCAAGACTTCACAAGACACACTCTACTTATACCTGACTAATCCACAAGTTGTCCTAGCAAGTTACAAATTAAATAAACCCTTGTATTGAATACCTATTTAATCTGTGATTTTTCCTACAAAAAATACCAAATAAAAAATTCCTATGAAGGCTTACAACACTTATCAAATATACCTAGGTCAAATAACCAAGACCCAAATAGGTCCACACAAACTCCCGTGGTCACTCCATGTCATGGTCTCATGCCACATGCATTAAATGTTAGCATGAATTCTAATGGTATTCCTTTGGGGAGTATCCTAAGAATTGGAGAGCATGTAACATGATTGACATGTTCCATTCTTGATTGTGTTTTTCATTGGTGACAACATAGTATGGTTTCTATGAAGACTGGTAGAATAGTGGAGAGTGATCATCCTCATATGGAGAGAGGTTTGATGTTTAGGTGAAGCAAAATTAAGGAAATATTATTTATTGTGTCATGTTGATGAGGTTAAGTGAAGGTGACATAAGTTAAAGAGGTACAGAAGATATGTTTCATTTATAGAGAGAAGTACAAAAATAGAGGACCTAATAAGCAACTTCTGATGATTGGATTGTATCTCCTAACATAGATATAATGATGATGTGTGAAGTCATATAGTAACAGAGAATAGCTTGATGATGTTTTCAATGAGTGTGTAAGGTCTAGAGTTGCACATGTGATAAGTTGTAAATACTATGAGCTAGCAGTATTGTGTGAATGTAAATTAATTAATTACCTTAATGTGATCCTATCATAATTAATTGGGAAAGCCTTAAGGTAGACTCAAAGAACTATTTTGAGGATAATGTATAAAGGAAAGATGTTTTCCTTATTTTAAAAAATTAATTATAATTGAATAAGTGCTAACAAGAGTAGAGTATTTGGTAAATGCGAGTAAGTGATCAAAGGGATTATTGGTTGTAAAATTTGTCATCTTGTATGGAGAGCAGAAGAAGAGAGGAATAGCAGTTTTGTTGACAACATACAATAAGAGGAAGTAAAGTTCATTTCTATTATTCTACAAGGAATAATAAAAAGATTATTTTGATATTGGGCTCATTGGTCTTTCCCCTAAAGGTGTTTGGATAGTGGGTCCATCTTCCTTCTACAACTCCTAATATGGTTGGAATCTCCTTAGAGGGATTCAAAGTCTCCTAATAGGGATTGATATGTACTGAATGTTTTTTATTGGCTCCTAAAAGGTTCCATCCTCTAACAAGGAATATTTATATTAGTACATCATTTTTTGAGTACCATCCCTATTGGGGTTTTACCTCTAATCAAGGGTTTCCCTAGTTACACATCTAGTGTTATTGTGTATGAGTATCTTGCTATGGTTATCGATTATAATGCTCATCTAGTTAAGGATTTATAAGGTCGATAATTGTGATAATAGTTGGATAATTGATTTACCCCCCATTCCCTCCCCACTTAGTTATATTGGTGGAATTTATATTCTAAAAATTGCTATCAAAGCTACAAGTCCTTGAAGAGAAAGCTTTACATCTTTGGGAGATCAATGGAAAGTCACTTCAAAAAAGATAATCATAATTTTAATGGAGTTCACTATTATATCTAGAAAGAAAAGATGAAGACTCATCTACTATGTATGGGTCCACAATATTGGCTTTTGAAAAAAAAGTAACAAAATGATTGTAGAAGAAAGAAAGCTCGTAGAATGTGATGAAGAAGAAAGAGATTTTTTTATGTGCAATATGAGAGCTAGAGAAGCCTTACTAACAACTCTTCCTAATAATGAATAAAGTCAAGTAAAATCACTAAAAGGATCTCATAAGATTTGGCAAGCTTTAGAATCTACTTTTGAAGGAGATAAACATACACAAAGAATAAGATTATAGAATTGAATATGCTTATTTCAAGATGATAAAATGTTGGATGACGAATCTGTGAGAAGGTATATTGGTAGGATATCTGAGATTGTTACAAGAATCAAGTCATGTGGTGGATCTAAGGAATAAGATGAATTTTTCTAGAAGATTCTAAAAATTTTGACACCACAATTCAAGAAAGTAGCACATATGATTAAACTACTGATACCCTATAGTGATAAATTTATGAGGGAGACTTTTCCTAAAATATTGGAAGCACTAGAAGAAAGTTTGAGATAGTTTAGAGAATTAATAAGAGTGGAGACATCTTTTAGTGCCTTTAAAGCATTCATCCATGTTTAGCTAGAAGTGAGCACACATGGAGATTATGCTAGCAGCAATAGAACCAAATCTGAAGAGGATAGAAAGATTGAAGAAGGTATAGCCTTGCTTGTAAGAAGACAACTAGATGGTAAGAAAATATTAAAATATTGGACTTGTAATGAATTTGATCATTATGCATCTAAGTTCCATAAAAGAGAGAAAAAGTATAAAATAAATTTTAAGCCTAGAAGACCTATAGTGTTTGTATGCAAATGAAGATGATGAATCTAAGGAAAGAGTACCTAGTGAAAGTGATGATGAGCTAATATTTGTATCCATTAAAGAAGATGAGATTGATAAAGAAATTAGAGAAGAAAATGCTCTAGTTTTCCAAGTTCATAAAAAATCTTATCAGATTATAGATAGTGGATGTTCACATCATGTGACTGGTGATATGAACAAGTTTGTTAAATTTAGAAATCATGATGGAGTTATTTTTAGAGTTGTAAATAATGTGGCATGTCATGTCATAGGGATAGGATCCATTAATTTTGATGGAAATACTAACACTGATGATGTCTACTTTGTTGATGGTTTAAAGCATAACTTGTAGTATGTTGGACAACTAGTGAATAAAGGTTACCGGTTGTAGTTTACAAAGAAGACTTGTATTATCAAAGATAAGGATAGTAAGATGATTGGAGTAGGTACAATATCTAGAGGTAATGTACTTGAATTGAATCCTACTAAGATGTCATGCTTGGTTGCAAAAGTGAATAATAGTTGGTTATGGCATAGAAGGTTTTTTCCTATAAACTTTGATAACACAGTGAAGGTTAGTAGCACATTTGCAGTTATATATTTTCCTAAGATGATGAAGCCTACTAATGTTGTATGTAAAGAATGTATTATGGATAAGAAGAAGAAGGTATCATTCCCTAGCAAGAAGTTTACTACTACAAAGAAGATGGAGATTGTTCATACAGATTTGAGTGTCCCCACCAAAACAAGAGGATTCTATGGAGAAAGTTTATGATTTCACTAGAATGATGTGGGTAGCTTTTCTTAAAGAAAAAAACAAATAATTTTAAAAGTTCAAGATATTTAAGAATAGAGTTGATAATGAATATGGTGTTAAGATTAAATGTTTGAGATCAGATAGAGGTGGAGAGTTCACTTCTAGAGAGTTTAACATGTTTTGTGAAGAAAATGGAATTAAGAGACATTTATCATCACTTAAGACCCTTGAGAAGAATGGAATAGAAGAAAGGAGAAAAAAAATAGTATCAGAAGCATCAAGAGAAATTATATTTGAGAATGATGTGTCCAAGACATTTTGGATAGAAGTAGTCAATACAACAGTATACACCCTGAATAGAGTGCAGATTAGAAAAGGAAAAACAAGACTCCTAAACAAACTTTGGTTTGGTCAGACACCTTTAGTAAAGCATTTTAGAATTTTTGAAAGTAAGTATTACATAAAGAGAGAGGATGATGTTGGAAAGTTTTATCCAATAAGTGATGAAGGTATGTTTCTTGGTTATTCATTAAACATAAAAGCTTATATATGTCTTAATAATATAACTAGGACAATTATTGAATGTGCCAATGTAAAAGTTGATGAAAAGTTTGGAATTAAGGAGAAAATGATGGATTACAATTGTGGTGAGGAAGAAGACAATCCTAGAATTGTTAGAGAAAATATATAAGTCCTCTTTGAGACTAACAATGACTTGTAGAATGATGTAAAAATTGTTGAGCAAAGAGGTGAACAAAGATCTAAACTAAGAGATGAGATAAGAGTTAAGATAGAAACTCCTACACCTAACGGGAACTTGGTAAAGAATCACCCCCATAGAGAAGATAATTGGAAGCAAAGACAAAGGAGTAATGACAAGAAACAAAGTCAATGAGTAATTATGTTTAATTTCTTTAGTAGAACCTAAGAGTATACATGGAGCATGCAAAGATGATAATTGGATTCAAGAAATGAAGAACTAGATCAAATTGTGAGGAATGACACATTGGAATTGGTTCCTAGACCAAAGGACAACAAAGTTATATTAACTAAATGGATTATGGGTATTCAAAAGCAAGATGAATGAACAAGGTAAAGTTGTGAGAAAATAAGCTAGACTGGTATGTGAAGGTTATTCACTACAAGAAGGAATTGATTATGAAGATACATATGCCCTTGTAACCATAATGGAAGTAGTAAGAATACTTCTAGCTTATGTAGAAAATAAGAAGTTCAAAGTGTATAAGATGTATGTCAAATCAACCTTTCTTAATGGAGAACTTGAAGCAGAGGCTTATATGGAGCATCCCAAAGGATTTCCTTTGACAAAAGACAAGGATATAGTATGTAGATTAAAGAAATCTCTATATGGTCTAAAGTAAGTACCTAGAACCTAGCATACAAGGTTGGACAAGTATTTGGCAAAGATTGGATTTGCTAAATGTGTGACAAATGCTAACTTATGTTTGAAAGAAATTGAGAATGGTTTAATGATCATTGTGATATTTGTTGATAACATAATCTTTGGAGGTAATGATGAAGCAAATGATAATTTTGTTGAAGAGATGAAGAATGAATTTTAGATGAGCATGATTGGTGAGATGCAGTTTTTCTTGGGTTTATAGATTGTGAAAATTAATGATGGCATTTTTATTTCACAAGCTAAGTATTTGAAATATTTGTTGAAAATATTTGGCTTGGAAATTTGTAAGCCTATTGGTACACCAATGATAATTGGTTACAAGTTATCTAGAAAAAATGAAACACCTACAATTGAGAAAAAGAAGTACAAATAAATGATTGGAGATTTGCAATATCTGACTCACACCTGACCATATATAGAAATTGTAGTTGGGATTGTAGCTAGATTTCAAGCCAATCCTAAGGAGTATCATTGTGTAGTAGTAAAGAGGATATTTAGATATAAATGATATGATAGATTAAGTGATTTCTTTTTATGTTCTTATACTAATGTGGATTGGGTAGGTAGTATGGATGACCAAAAAAGCACTGGTGGTGGAGTATTTTTCTTGGGAGGAATATTAGTTTTTTGGCTAAGCACGAAACAAGATTATATTTCATAGAGTAGAAATGAGGTAGAGTATGTAGAAACAACAAAAAATTGTAATCAATTCATCTAGATGAAATAAATGTTGAAAGACATTGGGATAGAATTTTTAGAACTTATTATCATATATTATGATAACAAGTACAATGAGTATGTCTAAGGATCTAGTATTTCATTCTAAGACTAAATATATATCTATTAAGTATCATTTTTTGTGAGAGAAGGTCATAGAGAAAGAAATTAGATTGGAGTATATTAATACTAAAGATCAGATTGCAAATATCTTTACAAAGCCTTTACCTAAAGATACATTTGAGGTCTTAAGAGGTATGGTTGGGGCCATGCCCCTACCTACTTAAAAGTAAATGATATAAATATTGCATTAGTCAAGTGGTACAATGTACCATTTTTTTATTGGACTAAATTATGATGCTTCCTATATGGGGGAGTATCTAAGTTAAGCAGAGTCATCAAGGACTCTTGCTAGCTAGTTTTGAACAATTTCTTTAGACAGTTGAGATTATTGAATACTTGGAGAAAATTATTGACATAATGAAGACTTTTTTCATTGATGTGAATGGGGGAGAGAGAGTGCATGAAAAAGATCTCCTTAGTATTACAGGGGAGAGATTGCATAAAGAAGCGCCATGTATGGGGGAGAAGGTTCTCTAATGGAGAAAATATTGATGTATGGGGGAGTGATTGAGATCTCCCATGAGGGAGAAGTTATTTGTTGTTTAGTATGAACAAACAATGCTAATCCTAAAGAAAGAGTTGAAGAATAGAGAAACGTCTCAGAGGTTTTCAGATTTGATTGATGAAGAAGATTTTAAAAGAAGAGAATAATAGTAGTTGTAGTATAGTGTTGTTTTGGTATTCTTGGAACTTAGATATTTTTCATCTATGTTGCCATCAATGCCAAAGGGGGATATTTTTAGCATGAATGCTAATATTATTCCTTTGGGGAGTATCTTAAGTATTAGAGAGCATGTAGCATAATTGGCATGTTGCATTCATGACTATGTTTGTCATTGATGACAACATAGTATGGTTTTTATGAAGACAGCTAGAATAGCAAAGAGAGATTGTGGTCATACAAATAAAGGTTTGATGTTTATGTGAAGCATAAGGAAATTCTCTATATTGTGTCCTGATGATAAGGTTAAGTGCACATGACATAAGTTGATGATGTAAAAAAAATATGTTTAAATTAAAGAGGGTAGTACAAAAATAGAGTACTTAATAATAAGTTTCTGATGATTGGATTGTATCTGCTAATAGACATAGAATCCCAATGTCCAAAATCACATAGTGATAGAGGACAATCTAATGATGTTGTCAGTGAGTGTGCAAGGTCTAGAATCACATGTATGAGAAGTTGTAAATACAATGAGCTATCATTATTGTGTGATTGCAAAATAATTAATTATCTTAATGTTGTGCTATTATAATTAATTGGGAAAGCCTTAAGGCTGACTCAAGGAATTATTTTGAGGACATGGTACAAAGGAAAGATATTCTCCTTATTTGAAGAAAGAAATTATGATTGAATAAATGTGAACAAGAGAAAAGTATTTGGTAAATGTGAGTAATCAATTGAAGGTATTATTAGATGTGAAGTTTGTGATATGGTATTGAGATCAGAAGTACAGAAGTAGAGTAGTCTGGTTGACAAGATAGAAGAAGAGGAAGAATAGTTCATTTCTATTATTCTATAATAGATAATACATATATCATTTGGATAAAGGGTTCATTGGTCTTGTCTTTGTAGCTATTTGGATAGTGGGTCCATCTACCTTCTACAACTCCCAACAGGGTTGGTACAACTCCTTACAAGGATTCAAAGTCTCCTAATAGGGACTGATATGTACTAAATGTTTTTTATTGACTCTTATTAGGGTCCATAATCCAATAAGGAATATTTATATTAGTACATAATTTTTTGGGTACCATCCCCACCCTAGTTTTCCCTCTGATCAAATGTTTCCCTAGTTAGCACATCTAGTGTTATTTTGTATGAGTATCTTTTTATGGTTGTTGATTATATTGTTCATTTTGTTAAGGATTTATAAGGTTGATAATTGTTGTAATAATTGGATAATTAATTCACCCCCCTCTCAATTATATCGGTATACTTTATATTCTAATAATAAATGCTCCAAGATGATTGACTAAATCTACAAGAACTTTATTTGGTAGGCCTAGACCGTCGAGCATCAACAACTATGAACCAAGCATTGTTGAGCTCCTACAAGCATTGTCAACAAACATGGTGTTGGAAATATAAGGTAGGAAAGGTTTCTAGGAGGGGGGGGGTGTGAATTAGGAACCAATAAAACTTTATCTTACTTGACCAACTAATCCTTCATTTAATAATTTGATCTAATTGCATGCATGAAAGAATGAAAGAAAATAAACATTCATAAAACTTTGACACAAGATATCGTAACCCAAAAACATTCCAAATAGAAAGTAAAACTAGGGTGAGGATGATACCCACAAGCTTTAATACTGCAGTATAAAGTTAACTTGTTAAGGTTATAATTAATCACTTCTGATGATGTGCCCTATTATGACAAATAAGGAATGTGGGGTCCACCTTGTTAAAGGATTTATAAACATACTATGAAGTATGCACTTGGTTAAGAGATTTAAGAAAGACTGTTAAGTCTACCGTATTAAAGGATTTGACTGATGCACCTATTAGGATGAACGAATGGCTGATCTCTGATCTACAACTCTAATTTGCTAGTTGAGATTTCTTGTATTGTAATGATCACCTGACATTGATAGATAAATCTTTGTTTTCACTTATACTACTTATAGCCTTCTTTAATTCGCAGTTCTACTCATCATTTATTCTTCATACATATTTGAAATGATACAATGTATTACATATATATCAATACAAATTGTACCTTATTAGAGTTGGCTACAATACCAATTTCATCTTAATTCACAAAGTCATCCCAATTGTTGTAACTTGAGATCTAAAAACAAAACCAGTGATGTTCTAATACATAGGAAACATTTTCAATGCTCAGCAAACTTTGGCACTCAGTTGAACTTGAAGCTCAATCCATATTAATCACTTCCAAGTAGCTTGAACTTAGCCAACACTATGTGACTTGGTTAACACTGAGAAACTCAGTAGCAACTAAGTCACTCGATTGACACTTGTAGTGCTTACCCTAGTTTACATTTAGTTACTATTATCAAACACTTTTAGTCTAGTTTATGCTCGATGATTAGTAGCATTATCTTCCAGATTATTGGATATTGTTTTCATACTCGGTTATATGATGAGACTACTTTGAACTAGTTATTTCATAAATGCATGATTATACCTTGATGATGATTATTTATAGTGATTTCAGTTATTTGAGGATGTTAGTAAGATGGATTATTCATACATGTTTTATATGAATACTTATCCCATACTGCATGTGTATGGTGTGCATGTATGTTTTCTTTATGTATGATGTTTTTGATGTGGTTAAGGAAGGGAGTTGTAGTCACCTGCTAGTCAAGATCTACATGATGCACCACTTCCTACCATTTCCTATTTAGTTTAGAATATATGTGTTTTTACATGCATGGATTTTATGCAGATTGTAGGTATTAGGTATCAACTTACCTAAATTGCTAGGATGAGCGCACCTTATCGCAATATCTCAGTGGTAAGAGGGGAGATAAATTCTTGAGTCCAAATCTTAACTTTCAAACCAATTTTCCTACAAAATTAGGACAAGTATATGAGATGATTACCCTTTCAAATTTGTTATATGATGTAAATTCATGATTATAAAACTTGAGTTTGATTTTGTATGTTGTTTTTTATGATGGGTTTCCATATTTCATCTTATAAGTCT
Organism: Cupressus sempervirens; assembly: GCA_028749045.1. Taxonomy (NCBI): domain Eukaryota; kingdom Viridiplantae; phylum Streptophyta; class Pinopsida; order Cupressales; family Cupressaceae; genus Cupressus; species Cupressus sempervirens. The sequence continues at coordinate 106,976,993 of CM053790.1, read as the reverse complement.
TTGGTTATTTTTATGTTAATTAAGTCAAATTAAAGATTAATTAATGATTTAATTTAATGGAAAATTATTAAGATAATTTCAATATTAAATTATATTTAATTAATTGGGAAATTAATTAAATAAATAGAATTAAACTTAAAGAGAAAATTATAGTCTAATTTGAGAGCATAATAATATTTATTTAATTTAATAATAATACATATTTAGGAGATCATTTTTAAATAAATGTTAAGTATTATTACTTAAGTTAATAAATATTTTATCAAAATATGCTTTGAAAATTAAACAAAGAGAGAAAGAGAAATTAATTTATTAAAGATTTTTAATTAGGAAAAAGTGTGCATGAATATCCAAAAAGGTTAATAAAGAGTTAAAATATTCTGATCGACGAGTTCACTCACATGATCGCACAATTAGTGCCCTAAATTTAAGGGAGAACTCTGTATCGGAGATTGAGAGTTTTTTTCGTAGGGACTAGGATTTTTGGAGAAGGGATTTTTTAGAGAAAGGGTTTTGAGAGAAGAGAATTCTCTCACAATCTTCAAGTGGTTTTGTATTAGCATCAGAACTAGGTAGAGCTTCATGTTTTATTCACCCAATGAATTATGTTTCTTCAAAATTCTTGTCTACATCATGTTTATTGAGTTATTTTTCCAAATTTCATTTGTGTTGAATCTTTCAATATTTCATTCTGAATTTACTAGTATTCATATTGAAATTCTTTTGTATATGAGGATAGAAATTTAGAAGACCCTCATTCCATTAATTGAATAGTCATTATTAACCAGAGTAGTTTTGAAAAGAAATCAAATTTAGAATGAAATTCGACTGGTTTATATGTGTTTCCCTATCAGACTAAATTCACAATATTGATTAAAATAAAATATATATTAAAAAATTTATTCGGGGGGTTGTTTGTTATTATTTATGAAAATGTTTATTTTATTAAAAAATATATTAAATAAAATTAAATGGGGGCAAGGCCACCACACCCCCGCCTCCCATTTCACCCTCTGCCATGATAGTGAAAGGGCTGTCGAAAGCTTTTAAGGGGCTGCACGATAGGCTTGCTACCATGACTGCAGAGGATTACTATGACAATACTATGTTGTCATGATAGTAGAGCTTTCGTGGCAGCCAAAAGCCCACAGGCTTTTAAAAAATAAAAAGGTAAAGTTGTAGTTTTTGTTTTGTTTAAATTTAACTTTATTAAAATTAAATTAATAAATTTGTTTTAAGATATTAAATTTTTAATAAATGTTATTTTTTAAATATTAATTATTAAAGAACTTTATTATTAGTTTTTAATTATTAATTATAAATTTATTAATTTAGATACTAAGGATAAGTATTAGTGAATAATGTTCAAATATATTTATATTATTTAATAATTTGATTATTAATAGAATCATGAGTATTTTATTTAATGATAAGAAATTATTATTTTAATAATTTAATAGATAATCATTTTTAAGTCGTCTTGTGATATTTAATGATGATACTTGTAATTTCTTAAGTTAAGGGTAAATTTTGCAAATAGTTATAAAATGAGAAAGGGGTTAAGTTGTAAGGGTAAACTATTGATCTTATGTACTCGAAAACTTACATTTAAATGAAAACTTAAACTTTACTATTAACTTAGACTGTGTGTCTTCAAAATCAAACAAAACTATGAAAATACACTATTATTTATATTTTGTCTTATGTTTTGGGGTTTGGGTTGACTAGAATGTTGAGTAGTCTGAGCATGTTTACTAGAGGCTTGGGAGGTCTGTGTTTGCCATGTCATGATGATAATTTGATCTTGATCTTTTAAACTCAACCATGGTAATGTGTATGGTATGCTTTATGATGAGTTTGGATCTATTATTTTTTTATTATTTTTAGTGTTCTTGTGTGATAACAAGATGAATGGTATGACATATTTGACTTAATCTTTGAGTCTTTGATCAATTATTTATAGATTCTTTTCATTTTCTTGTAAAGTACTGAGGTGTTATTGTGAATTATCTTTTGATTCTTTCCAGTCGCTTGTACAGGGTTGAGGTGAAAACTATGATTCTTTGATTTGTACTTTTATGAGCCTAGGGTAGGTAATCTACATGTTAAGTTGGGAAGTGTCTTGCAATGGAGGCCTATGCCCTAAAGAGATTGATGGGTAACGCATTGTAAGTAGTTAATAAGTGAAAATACTACATTAAATGAGAGAAAAATAAAACTAATAAGAGTCTCATCTTTCCTTTCCCATGCCTCATGTGCTAGTATAGAGTAGGATGGGAGTAGATAGGACACTTGGTTGTGACCATGCATAATTAGTATGCCTTCTCAATATGAAAGAATACTAGTGTTGCATAGAGTCACTAGGGGGCTAGAGGATTAAAAGACTAGCCGAGTAACCCTAGAGTTGGTTCGTGTGATGACACTTTCCCATTAGTAGTATAGATTTCCTATGTTTCTTTATTTCCCTTTAGGTTTAGATCTCAACTTATCTTGGAACCTTTGAGTTAGATTACTTTTAGGGTTTTCCTTGACCTAGTTATTACTTTTTATTTTTGGGATTGATATCATATTTGGGACTTGAGACTATCTCCTCAACATGGTGGGAGTGAACCTTTTTGGTTACCATGAGGTGGGTTGGTAGTTGTTTTTACTTTTACCATTTAGATCCATCCGTAGATGCCATGGTTGGAGTTCCTTGTTCTACATTTCCTTTCATTCTATCTTTGTGTATTATGATGGATGGTTATATCTATTTGATGGATTATTTTACTTATTGTATTGTATCTTGTTTCATGGATCCGAAAAGGATCATGTAATCTATTTTATAAATCTATATTCTTTCATCCTTTCATACCCTATGACATGTATAGTGGATGATTGTGTATTTTGAATTTATTACCAAGTGGTATTCAAAAAAAATGTATATTATTTAAATTGGTTGAACTTGTAGTTGTTCTTTTATGTGGATGTGCTATTTAGTGGATTTAGTATTATTTAAATTTAAATGTGACTCAACATCTTGGGATCCTTAAGGAATGTAATCTATTATGTTTGCTTATGTATGATTATGTGTTATTTCTTCCACTACTTTATGATTTTTGTACATATTATTCTTTAAAAAAAATATTTGGCAAACATAGTAAAACTTTAGGTTAGTTCTTTTGGATCCCTTGGTGGGGTCTTACAACACTACATGACTCGATCAAAACTAGATTCACATTGTTAACACAATGAGCTCAGTAGATATAATATAACTTGGTTAACACTATGATCTTCTTCACTTTTACTAACTAGCTTAGTAGCCTTTGCTATGCTCAGTTTGCACTAAACTTTGTTTATGAAGTTGGTAAATACTTTTTAGCTTGGAAAACACTACAAACTAACTTAGGTGCTTAGTAGACACTATATTCTAACTACTTGGCTTGGGAGAAACTAAATCACTTAGTTAATACTCTAAATGATAAGCTTGGTAGAGCTCGATAGACATGTAACCAATTAACTAAGTGTTGATTCACTAACAAACAAATTGACCTTAATGTCAATAATCTCCCCCTTTGGCATTAGTGACAAAAACACTTATAAAAAATAAATCTGATTATTCAAAACTATAAGTAAAAACTTCATTTGCCATTATTTAGTGTCTTCAACTCAATTTTGACTTCCATTTTTTGTGGCTTGGTAACATGCTCTATTTTTCTATTTTTTCAAAATTTCTTTTGTAAAGGTATTTTTTACTTATCCATACTACCATACTACTCCCCCATACATTTGTCTCTCCCATATACATACAAATGGAGTATAGTATACTTTTCCTCCTTTATATATAAAACATATTCATTTCTCCCCCTTTTTGACATAAATGCCAAAGGTGTATAGTATCTATATGTTAATACCAAAATGTGACAAGAATTTAGAATGTACCTTTAGAATAAGTGCCATAGACTTGTCCCAATTCTCTTGTAATACCTTGCTTGCATGCAATGCAATTTGAACTTCTATTGATAATTTCATCATGTGACAGTTGTGGAGTAGTTGTTATCATGGATGAGTGTCTTTGCATGTGCAATGTGTTTCTGCTATACATCCATGTTTTGAAGAATCATGCCCTAGAGTTTTGCTAGTGTGGCCTGGATCTTGGCTTCTTCCTTCAATAATTCTACCTACAAATTTTTCAGATATCTAATCTTTGAATAATGTGCAAAACTATGACTTGGGTTAAGTGATAGCTAGTGTACACTTACCTTCATATCTTCATCTATCTTGAAAAATTTCTCCTTGATCTCATTTGTAAAGATAGATGTGTCACTTGACAAATAATGAAACAACATTATTAACTCTACTTGACCTATTTAAGTTCTCTATTCAACTTGTTCCAACACTCTATTCTCAAATTTTCTTTTAGCTCTTTGTAGCATTTTATCCTATCTATTCAAGTCTTCATTATATTTATGGATAATTTCTACTTATTGGTCCAAAATGGGTTGTTTTCCATTAACCTTAATACTCAAAGTATCAATAAATATGCTTTTTATGTCTTCAAGAACTAGATTTTCTTTCTTCTTTTCTTCTCTAAGCTTCTACTAGTTAGCTCTCTTCTATAGTAGTTCACCCATGGTATTCATTTGATCATGAGTAAGGGTAGAGATATCCCAATTTTGAATAAGTATATCCTCATCTAGATCACTAACTTCTTCTTCTTCGCCCTTTTCCTTCAAACGAGTGGAAATAATTTGCTTTCCCTTGTCTATGACTTCAGTACTCAATTAAGACTGGTTCTCAATTGTTATTGTACTAGCTATCGATATAATTGGAATAGAAGCAATTATAGAAATTGATGGACTAGAAAAAAATATTGAAATAGCACTAACAATAGGAATACCTTATTGGTTAGCAAATCAAGTTTTGGGAACTTCAATCAATGTAAAATTTAGTTGAACAGATTTTGAGATTGGTTGGGTGCTTGGTATAGTAGTGGTATCCAAAACCAACTTAGTAGAAGCTATCTCTAAGCTAGATCGTGCTAAGGCTATGCTCAGAGACTGAGGGAATGAGGCCATAATTATTGCTGCAATTTATCTACATTAGTTTCCACAATACTTTGAACCTCTATAAGGCTTCCTATAGTAGCTTCCTATTGTTCCTCCTCATCATCTTTTATTTCTACATCTTCTTCATCTTCTTCATTATCCTTTTCATCAATATGTACAACAGAGTCACTAGGTTGATGCAACTTATAGATGCTCTTCCATGTAGTTGTAGCTACCTTCACTACATATTCAATGTCCTTAGGCAATAGCATACAAGTGTTTAACTTGAGAGTGAAATTCTTCTCATTTTTATTCAAGGATTCCTTTACCTCCTTCTTACTAAGATTTGGCATGAGTTGCTTCAAGATCTATTCAAAGATGTCATTGGTAGTCTTCTGTGCATTTTCCCATCTAGGATTTATTGCCTACGTAAGTTCATTAGGAATTTTTGTACAAGTTCATTTGGTGAATACTTCCAATTTCCCTATTTGGTCATAATAGTATCCTCAATCTACCTTTTCTCTTCTACATTCATTTTCTCATAATTGAGAAATTTGAAACATGTTGTGCCAATTCCTTCTTCCATCTTCTTCAATATTTCATGAAGTGTAGGTGTAGATCTCTTGAAAATAACCTACTTAGCTTCATCTTCTCCTAACTTCAATTTCTTCATAGACTTGGCTACCCTTCTTGTGAATACAATAGGGGATGATTTAGTAGGTCTAGTTATAATAACCTTACCTTTCTTTCTTAGAGGCTCTTCTTCCTCATATTTGGCTTCCTCTTCTTCATCATCTTCTATATCATCACCTTTTACCTTAGTAAGAATTAGAGGACAACTTGATTGCTTAGTGCTTTTTAGTAATTTTTCTACTTTTTTCCTTCTTTTATATACTACTTGAGGTAGCTTGATCTCAAGCTCAATTCTTTCCTTTGCCTCATCATATGTTCCAAGATATGTGCCTTTAGGATCCATAGGCTTATTTGATAGAGTTTCTATGATATCCTTAGTTTCATCAATGTTAACCTTATAATCTAGAGGCTTAATCCATGCAACTCTAGGTCTGACTACCTAAATGTATACTTTGTCATAGTCCACCATGAAATAGATATCATACTTGTAATCTTCTACAAGTTTCTTATGGATCCTAAATCTATTATACATCTTCTCTTTGAATGATTCAAAATAGTTATCCATGATGCTATCAAAATTTTCACCCATTTCTACTATATATTCAATGATCTAATATAAAATGGGAATGTCCTTCCTCCATACTATTGTACCTTTGGAAGGGAATAAATTTTTTAAAAGAGATCTAAAATTACATGGGTTATTCTTTGATCCTCTAATTCTCTCCATGTTTTTGATGGATTTTTTCAACAACAACTCAGTAAGCTCAAAGAATAGGTTATTCTTCACAACCTTGTATGCAAGATCGATAGCTTCACATGACATGTCGATGTTTAACCAACTAGAGCTGTATATCTTGTGTAAAATTACATGTATGTCAAACTTTAGCTCCATGTCTATTACTCTATTAAGCATCATACCTCTTTCATCCCACTTGACAAGAGTCTACTTGGTTAGTTCTACCCAACCTAGGGTTTTGGTTGGCTTAGCTTTGTTTAACATTGGAAACCCAATGATTCTGTGAATCATTTTCTTTGTAATCTAAATGGGTAGGTCTAACCATAATTGCCCATTATATACATGTCTTAGAATATATCTAATCCATTTTACTTGGAAGTCTCTTGACATATGTTTAATATGCATCAAGACCTTGGTTTCCAAATGTTGGTGTTTAGGCTTTAATACACCATCCACACATAATTCCTTGAATTCTTCATTCATTTATAGGGTTCTGAGTTCTTGAATATAACTATAGTTAAAGGAAAGAATGTCATGCATGAGTAATACTATTGGTGTAAATACATATTTACTAGTTACACTTACTTAATTTTACTTAGGTTAATGCATTATTTTATTATTGTGCATTATTTTATTATTTTATTTTGTGAGACACTTAGGAGTTTGTGCACCTTTTTGAGTTGTCATGTTGACAACACAAAAGTATGCAACTCTAATTTAGCACATGGTGTCTACAACACTAGAGTTTGCATCGTTCACTAAGTTGTCATGTAGAAAAGACAATTATTTGCACTCCCTTTTAGCACATGTTGTCTACAATACTGATTTGAATGTTACACCCTTGTAGTCTTATACCTCTCATCATCACACTTACTTTTGTGCTTAAAGGAGGAGTATGACTTGAGAGTACTTACTTTTGCCTACAGTTACCCATATTGGGTATAAGAATTAGCTACATGATAAGTCATACAACTAGGCTTATACCTCTCATCATCACACTTACTTTTTTGCATATTGAATTAAATACATTTTTATTCTAATCATACTCCTTTCTGGTCTACAATTATGCTTGTGTTTGAGTTCTTAGTTCTTGGGTGAATTTTGTCCTAAGGAAAATCCTTACATGTTATCAAAGCTAGAAAATTTTCTATTCACATAGCCATTTGAAACCATTGTTGCTTCAACACCTCAACCTGAATCTGGAGTACTACAAAAATTTGGAGCATCTAGAGCTACATCTAACCTTGTAATTGCATCTAGAATGTTGATTTGATGTGAATCAACTATAAATTCAGCTACCTTAGCCCAAAGTCGATCATGAGGCAATTTTTTTTGAAAATCAGCACCCGGAGGCCCTGATTTGCAAGTTTGGGTATGATTTCTAGATCTACAATTTACTTTTATTCAAATATGATTTTTATTTAATCTTTGTAATTACTTCAAATTTCTATTTTTGGAAAAAAATTTGCCTAGTCGGGCTAGTAGAGATTTTTTTTTGCAAAATTGGGTTGTTAGATCTTTGCACTACATAGAGGAATATTTAATCAAGTGGGAACAATAATATTTCTAGCTACAACAGTGGCTACAATATAACTAGATTAGCCTGCCTCAATTTCTAGCTAAGCTCACTTTATTTTTTGACAATCTATTCCCTGGAGCCTGGAATTTTGGCGAGTGTCATCCAAGTAGCAACTTAGTCCAACACCAATTGGCTTTGTTTAAAAACTTGTGGCCTTTTCAATTAAAAAAAGGCATAGGACCTTCCCATAGTAAATGTGGGATTAAACCCCATGTTTTCAATGATCTCTAAACAAGATTTTAGGCCACAAACTCAAAATTTGGTGACTATCATGTGCAGGTTTTGGCGACCCTGCATCATTGCCAACAAACACTTCATCAACTCCTATGCTCCAATCAATTTCTGACATGCAACAACTATGTAAGCAGGGACCTTTCTGACTTGGTGCTAGTCAGCACTACATAATGATCCACACTATCCTTCCACGTGACATCCATGTTGTACCCCTTCCCATGTAGTGTGAAATGTGTACAAGACATGCAGGCAGACCTATCCTATCACCTCACTTTGCCACCTAAGTAGCTATACTTACACATAAGTTTCCTACTTGGACTTATGTGCAACCATGCAGACAATTTTGTACATTGTCATGTCACATAGCCATACCATCTGTACCATACAGATAGTCCAGTCACCCTGACATGTCACCAAGCTACTAACTTTGTCACTGACATCAGCATTTCACTAGGTTAAATTTGATAACTGTGTGACTGTCATTCCTAGTCATTTTTTAACTACTGTGATGGCCTTTTGATTGTCAAATTTAAGCTATTAGTTTTCCTTCTAGACCTCTATCTAGATTGCTTTTTGATTTGGTAGCCTAACTTTGCGAGGCCATAACTCGAACATTCTGACTCCAAATCAAGTGCAATTTTTTTGAAATTGGGTAGAATTTCATGAACTTTTCAATGGTGGTGTTCTTTTTTAGTTTTGGTGCAAGAATTTTTAGAAATTGCATTTTTTGGTGACTATACCTGCTTAATCCTACATTTTGCAACTTCAAATGCTTCGTATGGGTACATCTAGTCACTTTTTTAGGTTCCATTTTTTTTAAAGTGTGTTATTTTTCATCTACTTTCTAGATTTATAGTTAGATTCTCAACTTGTGTGGAAAAAAATCTCACTTTCAAAACTAGGGCTTTTTCTACATTGTAAAGCTTTGATTAATTTTCAAAATTGTTGTACATCTAAGCTATAGTTCCTAGTGATAGATTTGGGCCTCAAAAGGTAGTTGTAAAAGAAAAATTAGAAAGTCCACTATGTTCACTTTGACAAGTGGCCCATTGTACATGCACTACATATAAAGTGCCAAAGCATCTTTTTTGGGGGTGTCTTTTGATTGAGTGAAAAAGGGGGGGGGGGGGTGTACTATGTTCTTGTGTCTCACTTTTGTGCTCTTTTACTTTTCTGCATCATGGATTCATTTAAATTTCTACCTCTAACTTCATGCAATTATTCTAAATGGAAAGGTATTGCATGGAGTAGATTAATGGAAAAAGGTTACAGTCTTTATGTTGATGGTACAATTACCAAACCTACTGATGCTAAAGAGTTCATTGAATGGAAAAAACAAGACCAAAAGGCTTTAAGAATTATCAAGAGTTGTGTACATAGAGATCTCTTCTCCACATTGCCAATTTCATAGAATCCAAACCAGCTTGGTACAAACTTGAATCATTGTATGGTAAGGTGGATGAAGAAAAGGGATTTCAGATTGAGGACAACCTACTTCTCTTGGATCCAAATAACTTTGACACAATTCAAGATTACATCAAAAAATCCAATGAGTATAGGGCACTACTTAAAGATTGTGAAAAACCCATGACGGATGAAAAGTTGATTCACCATATTTTGAAGAGGTTACCTTCAGAGTATGCTTCATTTGTTTCAAGTCTTAATACTCATAGGTTGACCATGGGAACTACTTACTAGAAGCCTACATTTGATGCATTTGTAGAGATGTTGATTGTTGAACAATCTCACTTGATAGATTTAGGACTTCTCATGACATCAAAGACCAAATCCTTGGTGGCTAGTGATGAGCACCAATCAAGTCAAGGAGGGAAAAGTTCTAGCAACAAGAAGAAGAAGTCGTGGAAGCAGAAAACACAACTTGAGACACAAAAATCCTCCTCATAGCAAGACAATTCTTCTTCTAACAAGAAGACAAGTAATCAAAAGAATGACTAACTTTTTTGTGCAAATTGAAAAAAGACAAATCATGAAGAGCGTCATTGCAAGAGTAGAAGAATCAATGAGTTGGAAAACCTACTTAGGAAGAACAAAATTAAAGTCCTAGGTACTTCCAAGGATTCAAGTCCAACCTCTTCAAAGGGAAAAGGGCAAGCACTTATGGAAAACATAAGTTCTTATTCAGAATGGATACTTGACTCAAGTGCCTCCTATCACATGGGTTCTTCAAAGGGAGACTTTTCTTCATTGAAGTAGTCATAGGTATGACACATCTTCATGGGAGATGATACCAAAATGAAATTTGAAGGAAAAGGACATGTGGAAATGGAAAATGAGGAATTCAAATATGTTCTCTATATTCCAAACCTTAGCTCCAATCTCCTCTTAGTTTACCAAAACACTCACCTTGGAGATGGTCATAAAGTTGAGTTCCATCCAAATTTAGTGGTGGTGTGGAGTCTTAGAGATGATTCATTAGTTGCAGTGGGGAAAGTAAATGATGACAAGAGGCTTTATTCCTTCTCCCACTTTCTACCTAAGTCTCCTTCTCAAGCCTTGTTGACTCACTCTGCTTCACAAACCACATTATTCCATGAGTGGTTTGGTCATCTTGCCTTCTACTCTCTTTAGCAACTTTTCTCAAAACACATGGGCAAAAGTCTACCAAACATCAACTTTTCTAAGGGTGAGTGTTCATCATATTCAATGGATATACCTCTCAAGGAGAAGTAGGCTAAAGGGAAGTCTTCTAGAGCACCAATTCTTCTTCAATTGGTTCACATGGTTTTAGCAGGTCCTTTTACAGTGACTTCAGTCAGCCAAGGATGCTACATCCTTACTTTTGTTCATGACTTTTCATGATTCACTTGTGTCTACTTCCTTCATCACAAGAATGAAGTGGTTGATAAGCTTCAAGCCTTTAAGATTCATGTTGAACAAAAATCAAGGAAATCCATCAAGGTACTACGAGTGGACAATGAGAATAGATATGTGAATAGAAGACTCAAAGACTTTTGCAAACATGAGGGGATTGATCTTCAGAACCCACTAGCATTCAATTTGTAGAAGAGAGATGTTCCAAAAATGAGGATTAGAACTCTCAAATCCATGGCAATTTGAATGATAACATCCAAGTCTTTTGATCCTACACTTGAATTTGAAGCCATTAGCAATGCTACTCACATACTTAACAAGTCTCCTCATAATGCCTTAGATGGAAAAAATCCTTTTGAGGCATGGTGTGGTAGAAAGCTAGTTGTGAGTCACTTCAGAGTCTTTGGTTGACCATCATGGGCTAACCTATCTTCTAGGGGATGCAAGGCACTAGCACCTAGGCCTTGTACTTTCATCAGGTATGAAGACAATGCTAAAGCTTATAGACCTATGGATCTAGAGACTCATGAGATCTTTTTGGAGAAGGATGTTCACTTAAGGAAATTTCACCTAGCTTATCCTCTAATCATCTCCACACTTCATATACTATAGAAACTAATAGTTACAGTAGTGATACTACTTCAATAGATTCAGACACATGGGGTTCTATTGACAATTGTAGTGAGATGTCACATCATTAGTATAGTCCACATGCTTATATTGCCACAATGAAACGTCTAGCATAGTATGGTACATGTTATCTTCTAGCTCTAGTTTTAGTTGATGACTACATGGTAGACATTGCAGGTTTGTTCATGGAGTCACACACCGCAAATTTGGGAGACAACCTTGATGATTTGCATCTTCTCTTTGATAAAGATGATCTTTCTACAGTTGTTGTGAGGACTCACTCTGACCCTTATGTCCATTCTCTACATGATAAATCTTTACAGGTTGGCATGATTGTGGATCCTTATGAATAGCAGTTGTCTGAGGTCTCTTTATCAATTGAGGAGACAGATGGTTCCTTGGGACAAGTTCAACTAGCATCCTTGTGAGATCTGCATTCATTCTTTTCAGCATAGTTGGAAGGGGTGATCATCAGCATCAACATAGGGATACTTGAGTAGGTTTTAGGGCCACCATACATCTTCAAGATTGTACATTTGCCTTTGTTTCTTCCAAAGGGGAGGAACATCATTCTGCACTCTTGGACCAGCTTCTCCCTTGGAGTAGCTTTCACTAATAGGCATTCTTCTTTTTTGTGGGGGGGGGGACTACCTTGTCTCTCTTCATCTTCTTTCTTATGGGGGGACTTTTTCCTCTTATGAGGTCTTGTTCTTCTCATTCTTCTCATTTGTATATATAGGATGTATGTTGTAATGAGGGGGTCTTGATTACTCCATCCATCCTTGCATCCTAGTTTATCTCTCTTTTTAGGGGAGATTTTTTCCCTTGAGGTTTTCCCTCTTTCTCCACTTTGAGAGATTGCATTTCATTATGTAAATGGGTACCTAACATGGCCTAGTATCCATGACCCATAATGTACTACATCCTAGTTTTTGTAAGCTTAAGGGCATTCCCCTAAGTTGCACTTAAGGGGGGGTTGGTGTAAATATGTATTTACTATTTACACTTACTTAAGTTTACTTAGCTTAATGCATTATTTTATTATTTTGCATTATTTTATTATTTTATTTTGTGAGACACTTAGGAGTTTGGACACCTTTTTGAGTTGTCATGTTGACCACACAGAAGTATGCAACTCTAATTCAGCACATGGTGTCTACAACAATGGAGTTTACATCATTCACTGAGTTTTCATGTAGACAACATAGTTATTCACACTCCCTTTTTAGCACATGTTGTCTACAACATTGATTTGCATGTTACACCCTTGTAGGCTTACCCTCTCATCATCGCACTTACTTTTGTGCTTAATGGAGGATAACCCATATCTAGTGGACATGTGCCTGGGGTTATGACTTATCATGTAGCTGATTTTGAGGTATTCTAGATGCATCTCAGAGGCCTTTATATATAGGAACTCCTAGTGTACTCTCAATACATATTGAATTGAATACATTGTTATTCTGATTATACTCCTTTCTAGTATACAATTGTGCTTGTGTTTGAGTTCTTAGTTCTTGGGTGAATTTTACCCTAAGGAAAATTCTTACAAATATCTTAGGTGGAATTTGAAATCATGCACCAATTGGGTTGAGCACCCTATAATTTTTGGACTCAACTTGAAATTAGGTGCCTTACAATTGACTCTTGGAACCATCATTTCAAAACCTTTCTTCTCTTTGCTTCTTGAAGATGCTATGCATGGAAGAGTTTCTGAAAACTTTGAGAATTCTTTAACAACAAATACTCAAATCATTTGGGAGCTCTGAATTTTCTCTTTACAAATAGCTTTGGATATTTGCAGTGAAACAATGCCTTGAATTTCTTCCTTTTAATGAATTTCCTCTTTTTGATCACCATTAATGCTTTGTACTTCATACTTTCTCAGTGACAAGTTTTCCTCGACTCAACTTATTCTTTAATGCTTAAGAGACATCTACAACTCGGTAGAGTCACCATCACTCGGTAGGAACTACCAACGTTGTTTTTGAAACAATATGCATCCTGACCTTTCTTGATAAGGTCTTGCAACCTAACCTTTCTCGGTAAGATCTTGTGACCTGACCTTTCTTGATAAGGTCTAGTGATCCAACCTTTCTTATTAAGGTCTCCTACTTTCCATCATGCTTGGTGATCCTTATGCATCTTGAATGTTGATGTGGATCTATCTTCTTGCTAGTTGGAACTAATGTTATATTACTTCTTATGAATCATAATTCTAGTGATCTTCATATGGAACTAAGTTGAAATGATTGAACCACCCAACTCATTGATTTGGATGTCATTCACTTAGTGATCTTGGTTAGTAGTCTCTAGAGATTTTGGTACCCATTGATACCTCATTTGTTTTTTTCTATTGTCAACTTTTTATTTCTTTTCATATTTAATCCTACCTATGTTCATACAATTCTTGACAAGTTGTCTAAGTTCTATACCAATAAAACATCTTCTTTTGTAGTATATTTTTTCCTCATGTGATATTTCACACAGTTTGCTCCTATGTGCCTAAATTTGCCATAGTGGTGACATCTATACCATGTATTGTAATCCCTTCCAAATATTTCTTTCACTATTTATTATGTTGGCTTCCACTTCTTAGTTTTTCACTCTTAAGATTTGTGTCCTTGTTTCTTGAAATTGTGACATTTACCTTCAAACTTAGGTTTCTCTTTGCATTCACTTTCTCTATGACCATGCTTATTGCAACTGTAACACTTTCCACTAAATTTTTCTTTACCATTACTCCAAAATATATTTGATGTATGACCTATCTTACCACAATGATTCCAAGTAGGCATTTTATTTTTTTGAGCTCCCTGCTAAGATGATTCACCTTCTTCTGTGTATTGTATTCTAGCTTTTCCTTTGTGTCTATACTAACTTTTTTCATTTGATTGATTCATGTTTTCTAGATATTTCATCATTCTTTTATAGGTTTTCTTTTCAATGTTGAAATCATTTTGTAGTCTTTCATTCTTTGATGTTAGATTCATAAGCTCTTCATTTTCATTAGTGAGGTGATCAATGAAGTCTTCTTATTGAAGGGATAACTGTTGCATTTCATTGTTCTTTTCTTTTATCTCTTCTTTGACTTTGTCTTTTCCTTCCATTACTTCACATAATTTGATTGACTGGATTTCTTGTTCTCTTTTCATTTTTTAGTTTTTCGACTTCTTCTTGAAGATTGGAATTCTTTTCTAATAGATCTTTGATTACTTCATCAACTTCATCTAAATTTCTTTCTGGACATATGTCTTCAATTATTTCTTCATTGTAGAGACTATCATTCATTTGTGCTGCAAGATCTTTCCTTCTTTTTAATGATCAATAAATTTACTCCTTTTCTTTCTTGAGTTGTCCAATGGCCAATTCAAGATCCAAGTTTTCATTTTAAATAGCCTTATCTAGCTTGTATACCTCAATTTCCTTTGATATTGTCTCAAGCTTCTAAACTTTTGATGTGAGAACCTGAGTGCTCTGATACCAATTGTTGGAAATATAAGGTAGGCAAGGTTATTGAGAGGGGATGGGTGAATAAGGAACCAATAAAATGTTATCTTACTTCACCAATTAATCCTTCATATAACATTATGATCTAATTGCATGCATGAAAGAATGAAAGAAAATAAAAATTCATAACACTTTGACACAAGATATAGTAACCCAGAAACCTTCCAAATAGAAAGTAAAACTAGGGTGGGGATGATAACCATAAGCTTTACTATTGTAGTATAAATTTAACCTATTAAGGCTTACAATTGACCACTTCTGGTGATCTACTTTGTTAGGAGCAATAAGGAATGTTAGGTCAACCTTGTTAAAGGATTTATAAACATAAAATAAAGTATGAACTCAATTAAGAGATTTAGCAAAGACTATTAAGTCTATCCTATTAAAGAATTTTACTGATGCACCTATTAGGATGAACCAGTGGCTGATCTCTGATCTACAACTCTAATTTTGTAGTTGAGATTCCTTGTATTGTAATGATCACTTGACTATGATAGATAAATATTTGTTGCCCCTTATACTTCTTGTAGCCTTCTTTAATTTGCACTTCTTCTAATCATTTATCCTTCATACATATTTAGATATGATACAATACATTAAATATATACCAATCCAAACCATAACTCACTAGAGTCGACTACAATACCAATTTCATCATAATCCACAAAGTCAACCCAACTACTCGAACTCAAGTTTGAGAGACAAAATCAGTGATGTTTTGATACATGAAAAAAATTGTTAATTATTAGAACACTTTGGCACTTAGTTAAACTTGAAGCTTATTCCATACTAATCACTTCCAAGTAGCTTGAACTTGATCAACATTGTATGACTCGGTAAACACTAAGAAACTTAGTAGCAACTGAAACACTTGGTTGACACTGTATGACTCGATCAACACTAAATTCACATTGTTAACATAGTGAGATCTGTAGATATAGTATAACTTGGTTAACATACCATAGCTTGGTTAACACTACAATATTCTTTACTTCTATTGACTATCTTGGTATCCTCTGCTATGCTCAGTTTGTATTGAACTTTGCTTATGAAGCTTGGTAAACACTGTGTAGGTCAAAAAACACTACAAACTAACTCAAGTGCTTAGTAGACACTATATTTTGACTAATTGGCTCATGAGCAATGAATCACTTGGTTAATAATCTAAATGATAAGCTTGGTAGCAATGTAACCAATTCACTAAGTCTTGAGTCACTGATAGACAAATTGACCTTAATGTCAACACATAGTATATCCTGAGAAATAGTATATGTCAAGTAATAGTATATGTTGAGAATCATAGTATATGTCAAGAAACAATATCTTCCAAGAAACAATATATGTTGAGCAATATAATAAATATCAAGAAATAGTCCTTCTACAACTGAGTTCTCCAACTTCAAGGTCCAACCACTTCACCATGTAGGATTTCCAACTACCCTAGGTTTCTCCTACATCAGGAGAACCCTCCATAAAGTGGTGTAAGAGAACATGTTTTTAAGTGTGTAAAAAATTCACTTATTATCAGGTAGTTTGAACCAAGACCATGATTTGAGTTTAGAATTTAGATAGAACGTTTATTTTGAGACAATTTTTAGTAGGGTTTTAGCAAAAGCATAAAAATGCCTCCATGAAGAGAGAGTGGTGGAGGAGATGTAGGTGTTACACTTGAGCTCTTTAGAGCCCTCTAGAGACAAATAAAAGAATTAGAAGAAAAAATGTGTAGAGGAAAAATTCTTGTTGTAAGAGATGAAAGTGAGGATGAAGAAGAATAGAAAATAAAATGCTAAAGAAGAGGCAATTATGAACCTAGAGGAAGAAAGGTCTTTTAGGGCCATCTACAAAATTAGGAAAAGACATATATTTGAGTTTATAAAATTTTTGGGGAATCTAAACTTGGAGGAGTTGATCAATTAGATCAATGAAAAAAAGGAATACTTTGAGTATGAAGATATTGAGGATCTTTATAGAGTTAAGTTTTTCAAGGCCAAATTGAAGGGTCATGCAAAGATCTAGTGGCAAGAGATTCAATTGGAGTGAAATAGAAGAGAAAAGGATAAAATTATAATATGGGATTGAATGATAGATTAATTAAAGAGATACACTCCCATGGATTATGATCTTGATTTTTTAATGAAACTACAAGGGTTGAAGCAAGTGGGAAGATATATTCAAGAGTATACCAAAGAGTTCTACCAAGTTCTCATTATAATATGTCATGAAGATGCTAACAAGGGGAAATTTGTCTATTATATTAATGGGTTAAGGATAATAATTCATGAGTAATTTAGTCTAGTTTGAATCAAACAGTATTTGAAAGGAATTCCAAATTTCTCTAAGAGTTGAGAAAAACTTGAACAATAAGTTTAATAACAAGAATAGTGTTAGAGGTCATTGTGGAAGATCTGGTGGATGGTCTTGTGGAGGCTAAAATAAAGATCAAACAAATAAGGTTAGGCCACTAGTAGCAATCTAACATAGGGAGGGGTGAAGAACTGGGGCCAAAGGCACACCCAGTTATCCAAGCCACCTTACAAGAGTTGACACAACGGAAACACAAAACAAAGAACAATAATCTAGAGGAGGAAGAAGAGAAATAAATTTCATTGATTCATCAAATAATTTGTATGCATGCCCAATTGTAAGGCCTTTTGGGTTATAGCCATATAACAACTCAATTACAATCCACGGTGATCCTACTATGCATTCTTGCTTCTTACTATTCTCTGTCCTCCCTAAAACTCAATCCTAGACCTCCTTAAATACTTATGTGGACATAGGTCAACTTATCGAATAAAAATAAACCTTACATTAAATATATTCACAACCACAAGTCATCTTACATCCAATATTAACTACCTATATCAAAATTAAATGTGATAAAAGGTTGGCCCAAATTGGAACCAAACATAGACTACTTAGCAAACAAAGACTTCACAAAAAATTGGCACTTGGCCCCTGAATGATCACTTGGCAACCACATGAGCTCAGCATCCAAACAATCACTCGGTAACTAAAGGAATCACTCAGCAACCAAAGGATCATTTAGCCACCAAAGGAATCACTTGAAAGAAAGTAAGAACTCAACAACAACTAAATGCTCAACAACCACATAAAGCTTGGCAATGCAAGACAATGCAACTCAGTAGCAAGGAAAAATGAAAACATGTAGGATATCAGTGCTACCTAGGATGCTCTTGCATCAAACAACCAAGGTTGGAAGAAATTATTTTCTTGACTCATTGAGATGTCACAACTTGAGCTGAATCCAACTTAGATTGAGAAATCCATGAAGCATTTTCAATAGGTCTATTCATCCACTTCACCAAATATTCATAGCAATCCTTTCCTCTTGTGCTCTTACTAAATCTTTGATCCAATATTTGTTCGACTTCTTCAATCTACTTCTTAGGATAATCTTCTGACACAAAAACTTCGACATCTAACTCATGATACTTATATAAATCAGCAACATTGAATATAGAAGATATATCCATGTCATTAGGTAACTCAACTTTATAAGAATTTACACTATCAAACTTTTTCAAGATTATACAAGGTCCAAACTTCTTCATCTTCAACTTACTATACATTCTAATAGGAAATCTTCTGTTCTTCAAATGAACCATCACCTCATCACCAACTTAAAAATCATGATGTATTCTAAACTTATTAGCATTCTCCTTATACTTTTGATTAATTTTTTCCATCCTTAACTTCACTTCCTTATGCATAAACTTCATAAAATCAGAAAATTCTTCCCTTGTAGCACTTCTCTTTTCTTCACTAGCAACATTTCTCAAATCTAATACTCCTCTAGGCTTCATTCTAGTAACAATATCAAAAGGTGTCTTCCCTATACTCCTAATCATAGAATTATTATATGAAAACTTAGCTTGTGTTAACACTATTTCCTAATTACTTGGCTTATCTCCCAATAAGCATCTCAACAAATTGCCCAAGCTCCTATTCACAACCTTTTTCTATCCATCTATCTTTGTAAGTAATGTAGAACTAAACTTCAACTTAGTACCCATGTTTTCCCATAAAGTCTTCCAAAAGTAACCAAAAAACTTAGTGTCTTTGTTAGAAATAATGCTTCTTGGTAATCCATGCAATCTCACAATCTCTTTAAAGAAAAGTTTAGCAACATACTCAGCATCTTATGTCTTCTTACATAGTATGAAATGAGTCATCTTAGAAAATCTATCTACAACAAAAAATATAGAATCATACCCCTTTACTATTTTTGGCAATCTAAGAACAAAATTCATAGTGATGTCACTCCAAGGTTTCTTAGGAATAACAATAGGTGTATACAAACCAATCTTTTGACTTACTCCTTTCACAACTTGAAAAAATCCACAACTCTTCAAAAAAATTTGAACATCCTTATACATTTGTGGCCAATAATAGTTCTCCTTTAGCAAACTCAATGTCTTGTCAATTGTAAAATGTCCAACCAATCCACCGCTATGCTTTTCCTTAATCAAATTCAACCTCATAGGACTTCTAGGAATACATAATTGAATACCTTTAAACAATATACCTTCTTGACTAAAATATTCATCATACTTACTTATATGATCTATTAGATTTGGTGCTTTGCACTCTCTCCATGCCTCAGAAAAATCAAGGTTAGTGTCATACAACTCCTTCATTTCATCAAAACCAAGAACTTCAACCTTCATCTCAGTCAATAAAGAATGTCTTCTGCTTAATGCATCAGCAACTCTATTAGTAACTCTAGTCTTGTGCTTAATGAGAAATGTAAAACTCTATAAGTACTTAATTCACTTTATATGTCTTTGATTCAATTTATATTGACTTCCCAAGTACTATAAAGCTTTATGATGAGTATACAACAGAAACTCCTTAGGAATCAAATAATGTCTCCACTTCTTCAAGGCTTTAACAATAGTATAAAACATCTTGATCATACATAGAATACTTCCTTTTATCATCATTCAACTTTTTAATAAAGAAAGCAATAGGTTTACCTTCTTGACTTAGTATAGCTCCTATTGCACTACCACTTCCATCAAATTCAACTTGGAATACCTTATTGAAATTAAGCAAAGGCAATATAGTAAACTCAACAACCTTTTGTTTCAAGGTCTCAAAACTAAAATTTCTTATTAACTTTATGTAGAAACTAGCCAAACCATAAAATGATCTTACCTCACCCACATTCTAAAGTGTAGGCCATTCCAAAATTATTTTTACCTTCTCGGGATCCATCCTCAAACCATCAGCTAAAATCACAAATCCCAAATACACAATCTCCTCTTGCATAAAAGAACACTTCTTCAAATTAATCATCAACTTCTCCTCTTTCAATCTTTGCAATAATTTCCTAACATGCTCAAGGTGTTCTTCCTTAGTCTTACTAAATATCAAAATGCCATCCAAATAAAAAATCACAAACTTAGCTAAGAATCTTTTTAGAACTCCATTCATCAACCTCATAAAAGTACTAGGTGCACTAGTTAAACCAAAAGGCATAACCAACCATTGATACAAACCATCTTTTGTCTTGAAAGTAGTCTTCCATTCATCACCTTCTCTAATTTCAATTTGATGATAGCCACTCTTTAAATCAATCTTGGTAAAATAGTTTTCTCCACTCAAACAATCTATTATGTCATCCATCCTCACCATAGGAAACCTATATTTCACTATCATCTTGTTAATAGCTCTAGAATTAGTACACATTCTCCATTCTCCATTATTCTTAGGTGATAATACAATAGGTATAGCACATGGACTCAAACTTTCTATAATCAAACCTTTCTCTAACAACTCATACACTTGTCTACTAAGTTCTTCATTCTCTGTAGGTGTCAATCTATATGGTGCTTTTTTTGGTAAACTAGCTTGAGGAATTAGATCCATACAATGACTTATACTTCTCATTGGAAGTAAACCATCAAGAATATCCTCTACAACAATCTCTTTATACTCATCCAAAAATTCTATAATTTCTTATGGTACTCGACTCTACTAGTTTCTAATGTCACTTGGTCATTACTAGTTTTTGTTGTCACTCAGATTACTACCAAAACTCTATCCTCTAGGAAGTATAGAAAAAAAAACTTGATTCCTTTTTTTTTTTCTTCAAATTATTTCCCATTGACCATGCAAATTTTCATAGTAGTATAATTAACCTTATCTGGACTTTCAATCAAAGGCAGTAATATTTGTTTCTTCCCATTCACCCAAAGAGTATATTGATTCAATCTTCCATCATGTAGAGCATATCTATCATATTACCAAGGTCTACCCAAAAAAATATGACAATAGTCCATAGGCATAATATCACACAAAACTTCATCAAAGTAATGTCCAATGTTAAACTTCACAACACATTGCTCACTTACCAATATCTTATGCTCATCCTTGATTCATGAAACATGATAGGCTTTAGGATGCTTCAGCCTCTACAACTGCAACTTTGTAACCAACTCTTTTGATGCCAAATTTGTAGAAGTTCCACTATCAATTATCACCTTGTAGCATTTACCAGCCATCTTACATCTTGTCTTGAAAAGACTTCTTAAAATAGGTTCCTCATCATTTCCCTTATTATATAAGGTTCTTCTCACCATCAGATTTTCTCTAGCCTCAGGTCCACTTGGTGAAATCTCACCATCTCCTTGAATCACAAAAATTCTATTACCTTGCCCACTTTCAAAGGATCTACACTCAAAAGATCTATGCCCCTCCTTACCACATTTGAAAAAATTACCATGAAAAACACCTCTAGGATAAGAATTACCTCTTCCCTAGTAAGAATTAGTACCTCCTTGGTAAGAATTACAACCTTTCCATTCAATCTTGCCATTTTCATCATTCTTCGATTCATATTTTCCCTTATCTTGCACATAATTGTTAGATCTACCACCTTCTCCATAAGATCTACCTCTGCCTCTTCGTCTCTGTTCATGCTTCTTAGTCAACATCTCCTCAGCCTTCAAGGAATATCGATATGCTTCTTCCACACCTTCCAATTTTACAAAACTTATTTCATCTTGGATTCAAAATATCAATCCATTTATGTACCTTAAAATTTTCTCAACATCATCATCCACATGTCTAGATCTTATGTCCAACCTGTAGAATTCATGAGTACACTCTTTTACACTCATGTCTTTTTGCCTCAAATTTTACATCTTTCTCAACAAACTAACTTGGAAATCAATATGAAAGTTTTTTTTTTCACTTTTTTCACTATCATCACTCAATTTTTGATCTTTTCCTTTCCCCTCTTCCTATCAATTTACAAATGCTCCCACCATAGTGAGGCATGTCCTTTCAACCTAGTAATCACAATTTTCACTTTCCTATTATCAAGAGTGTTTTCATACTCAAAGAACTTCTCCATTTTAGAGATCCAATATAACATAGTATTGGAATCTAATTTCCCATCATAAGGAAAAAATTCTATGGTAGACTTCAAATTTTCCTTGGATAATACTCTAAACAACCTTGCTTCATCTTGATCTTCTTCAAATTCTGGATTAGGGTTTGGGGCTACTACTTCATCATCACTTACATCATCAAGATGTGCATCTCTCCTCTAGGCTATCTCCATAGCATATAATCTAGTTGTAATTTGTCTCAATGTATCCAAAATCACATTATCAACATTCCTCTACCTTGAAGAATCTTTACAAATCAAGCTCCTACAAGATTATAACCCTCTACAAGCTATAGGTCAAATCCAAAGATCTACAACCCTACAACCCAATTCACTTAGGGTTCTGCATGATCCAATCACCACAAGGATGAAACTCAAGCTTTGATACCACCTAATGTAGGGAGGGGTGAAGAACTAGGTCCAAAGGCATACCTAGTTATCCAAGCCACCTTGAAAGAGTTGACATGATAGAAACACAAAATGAAGAAGAATAATTCAGAGGAGGAAGAAGAGCAAGCACTTTCATTGATTCATCAAATAATTCATAGACATGCCCAACTATAAGGTCCTCTTGGTTATGGCCATATAATAACTTTATTTACAATCGATGATGGTCCTACTATGCATTCTTGCTTCTTACTATTCTCTGTCCTCCCTAAAACCCAATCCTAGACCTCCTTAAATACTTGTGTAACCACAAGTCAGCCTATCAAAAAAACTAAAACTTACATTAAATGTATGCATAGCCACAAGTCAGCTTACATCTAATATTAACTACCTATATTGAAATTAAATGCAAGAAAGGGCAACCTAAACCAAAACCAGATACACACTACTCAACAAATGAAGACTCCATAAAACACTGGCACTCAACACATGAATGATCACTTGACAACCACATGAACTTGAAATCCAAAGGATCACTCAACAACAAAAGGAATCAATGAGAAACCAAATGATCACTCAGCCACTAAATAAATCACTTGGTCACCAAAGGAATCACTCAACAGAAACTAAGAAATTGTCAACAACTAAAAACTCATAAACCAATGAAAGCTTGACAATGCAAGACATTGCAACTCAATAAAAAGGAAAACTAAACTCATGGTAGATACTAGTGTAACCCAATATGCTCCTACATTAGAAAACTAGGTTTGGAAGAAATGATTCTCCTAAATCATTGAGATGTCATAACCTAAGTTGAATCCAACACGGATTGAGAAATCCTCAAAGCATCTTCAATAGGTCTATTCTTCCACTTCACCAAATATTCATAGTAATCCTTTCCTCTTATGCTCTTACTAATTCTTTGATCTATTATCTATTCAACTTCTTCAATCTACTTCTTAGGATAATATTCTAAAACAACAACTTCAACATCTGATTCATGATTCTTATATAAATCAGCAACATTGAATATAGGAGATATATCCATGTCACCAGGTAACTCAACTTCATAATCATTTCCACTATCAAACTTTTTCAAGATCTTACAAGGTCCAAACTTCTTCATCTTTAACTTACTCTAAGTTCCAATAGGAAATCATCCTTTCTTCAAATGAACCATCACCTCATCACTAACTTAAAAATGATGATATCTTCTAGACTTATCAGATTCTCCTTATGCTTCTGATAACTAGAGGGAAAATAATTTGAATCGCTTCAATGATCAAAATAATAGAAATCAAAGAGGAAGAGGAAAAAGGAAAGGATCTAGTAGAGGAGGTTTTTTGTGGAACCTATTTTCAATGTAGAAAAGAAAAGGCATGGTGCATTTGAGTGTCCTCATCACCAAGGAAGGGCAAGTGAAAAATTGAAGGTGAAACCAGAGCTGTACATGTTGATGAAGATTCTAAATCATCGCATTCTACAGATAATGAAAGAGAAGAAGTCCTAGTTAACATAAGAGTTCTGATCTGTGGAGAGAGTCAAACTAATAAAAGAA
The DNA here is from genome assembly GCA_028749045.1 of Cupressus sempervirens. NCBI lineage: Eukaryota > Viridiplantae > Streptophyta > Pinopsida > Cupressales > Cupressaceae > Cupressus > Cupressus sempervirens. Next base: position 106,952,447 of record CM053790.1, on the reverse strand, counting down.
GGTTATTGTTTCATACAAGGTACAAATGTAAAGATAAGTATTGTGATGTGGTCATTGATGGTGGAAGAACTGACAATATAATGTTATAAAGTATGGCCACAAAGGTAAAGTTCAAGAGATAAAAACACTTGCATCCATATTTTATTTCCTAGGTGCAAGATGACTACAAGGTCATGGTCAATGAGCAGTGCCTAATGAAGTTCAAGAAGCTACCTGGATAAGGTACTTTGTGATATCATACCTATAGAACTATGTTATATGTTGGTTGACAGACCATGGAATTTTGACAAGGATGATGTATATGATGGCCATTTGCATACCTACACTCCTACAAAAGATGGAGTGAAACATAAGATGAGGTTATTAAAGAAGAAATAAGAAAATGAGTGTAGTGCTACAAGAGTATGTTTTGTCGATCAAAAGAAGTTCTTAGAGGATATGAGGCATGAGCATATGTGTTTTTTATAATTCCAAAATATGGTAAAGAAGAATTAGAATAGGTAGCTATAGAAGTTGCATATTTTTTGGAAGAGTTTCTAGATATTTTATCTAAAAATCTACTTGATAGATTACCACCAATGAGGAAAATCACTTACCAAATTGATTTGATTCTAGGATCTAGGTTTTCAAACTAGATAGCATACAAAATAACATGAGAAAAAAGTGAAGAGTTGAGAAGGAAAATGCATGTTTTACTAGAGAAGAGGTTGATTTAGGAGAGTCTAAGTCCATGTGTTGTATGATATAAGGTTCAAGTTTCTATTACCAAGGATGGATGATATAATAGATTATTTGTGTGGGGCTTTATATTTCACAAAGATAGATCTAAAAGGTGGGAACCATCAGATTCAAATGAGAGGATATTAATGGATGATTGACTTCAAGACAAGGGAAAGATTTTATTAATGGTTAGTCATGTCTTTTAGGCTAACCAATGCACTAAGCACTTTCATGCATCTCATGAATGAGGTATTGAAGGAGTGTTTGTTCAAGTTTCTCATATTTTAACTAAAGAATGTTTTTTAATCTTTAGTAAGACATTGAAGGAGCATATAATGCATAGTTGTAAGGTGCTTGAGAAGTTGAGGCAAGAAAAGTTGCTAATAAATTGAAGAAGTCCAGTTTTGTAAAGGATTTTGTGTACCTAGGATTTTTAGTTTTAGCAGAAGCTCTAAAAATGAACCCTGAGAAAGTGAAGGCTATGCTTGAAAGGCCTACTCCATTTAGTGCTATGAAGGTAATATATTTTCATGGAATAGATAGTTTTTATGAAAAAATAATTAGTAGTTTTAGAAGTTTTTGTGGATCCTTGATTGAAATGATGAGAAGGGATAAAAACATATTTTAAGTGGAATATAAGAGAAGACAAGATTTTTGAGTTTTTCAAATAGAAAGTTACAGTATATTTTGTTTTAGCACATCCATATTTAAATAAGGTGTACCAATTAGATTATGATTCTTGTGGTCCCATAAGGAGATTTTTTGAGTTAAGAAGGTAGGCATGCTACTTATTTTAGTGATAAATTAAATGATGTCAAAAGAAACTATTTTATTTATGGTTAGGAATTTTATGCCACAATTTAGACATTAAAGAAGTGGGAAAACTATATTCTTCCGAAGGAATTTGTTTTGTATGCTGATCATCAAGCTTTGCAATATTTGAATAGTCAAGAAAAGTTGAACCAAATGCATTTGAAATGGTTTGAGCTTGTTGGATACAATTGTTAATTGTATATTGTCTTTGATGTTACACAAATGTCATATCAATCATCAGACAGAGTCTACCGAACTAAGATGGTTAGCAAAGCAATTTATAGTGACTACTGAGCTTTCTTGAACATTGCAAAGGCAAGTTAGCTTTTATCAAGCTCACTTGGTAAGCAAAGGCAAGTTAGCTTTTACCAAGCTCACTCAGTAAGCGAAGAAATGCTATCTTTTACTGAGCTCACTCAGTAAACAAAGGAAGGTTAGTATTTACCGAATTAACTCAGTCTTCGAAGGAAGTTGCAAGGTTTGCAGTGTTTACCAAGTTTCACTTGGTTAACATGAGGAAACCATTTTAAAGTAGTAGTCACCAAGCTAGGTCAGGTAGCATAGAATTTTATGATTCCAAAGAATTAAGTTTAATTTTTTTGTGCAGCCGACTGATTTTTTTTTTTTGTGTTGTTGTAAACTTGTAATTGAGCCGAATTGACAATCTGTAATGTATATATGAAAGGTCAAGTTGTGAATTCAAAATTAAGGAAGTGAATGGATGCAAAAAGTGCGAATGTATAAGAAAATATACGAGAAAATGTTGAGGAAGAATTTGTCATCCCTATGAAGCTACAAAGTTGCATTCGATTAGTGAGGATTTAATGTAGTAGAATAGAAATCTATATTCAGCAAAGATAAGTTGCATATATCTCAGATCACTTCATTGTTTCTTTCTAATCATTGTAACAGTGATTCAAAATCTCTTAACAGAGTTGGTTTGACAGCCATTTTGTAAATCCTCTAACAAGGTGACAATTCAGTTGAATTGTTTTAAAGACCTCTCACAAGGCCACTTCTAACAATGTGATAAAATCCTCTAATAGGGTCACAACTAACAGTGTGTTTTGTAACCTTTAACAGAGTTGGCTCCTAGCAGGGCTCACTTCAGAAGAGTGAAAATTGGTAACTAGTTACTTGGTGGTTTTTCCCAAAATTGGGTTTCCATGTTAAATATGGTGTCTCTTGTGTTCATTTTATTTCTTTATGCATGCATGTTAATCACTTTAAATGCTTAATAATGTTAACAAAACATCTATCTAGCTTTAGCATTTATTTGTGTACCTAGTATCAGCAGCAGCAGTATTTTAAGACATCTAAGGATCTATAAGAAAATTTTTGTGGTAACTGATTCACCCCTCCCCTCTCAGTTACTCCATCTCTTTTTCTAACAATTGGTATCAGAATTTTTGGTGCTTGCAGGATAAGATTTCAAGAATCTAAGCCAAAGATCAAGATGTCTTACAAAAGTGAAATCCCAAGACTTAACATAAATAACTTCTCAACATGGCAAGGACCGATGAGACTTCACCTAGCATCCATTGGTGATACAGGACTAAAGTACCTTGATGAAAAATATGCAGAACCAGCTGGTACACTATCTGTCAATGATATTGCTGAAAAGAAGACTCACAATATTATGATGATAGATATAGAATCTGCTCTGAGTTATGAAGAATTTGATGATATCAAGGATTGCAAATCTGCATTTGAAATGTGGGAAAAGCTGAAAGAGATATATGGAGGAGATGATAATGTTAGAAGAGCCAAAGCAGAAAGTCTGAGAGGACAATTTGATCAAATGAGGATGAGAGAGGATGAAAACATTGCAAAATATGTTGAAAGAGTTAAAGCATGTGTCAGTGCAATCAAAGCTTCTGGAGGAGATATCAATGAAGAGACAGTTATAAGAAAAGATCTCAGAACTCTACTTCCCATTTATGCAATCAGAGTCTCTGCAATTCAGGAAAGAAGATGTGAAGCAAATCATAAGATAAATCTAGAGGCTATAGTTGGAAGATTGACTACATTCAAACTGGACAACTTTGATAACTATATTCCAGCTTCCAAAAACATTGAATCAGCATTTGAAGCCAAACTTTCACTCAAGGAGAAAAGAAAAATGAAATCTCAGTCAGAAAGTGAAGATGAATCAAACCAAAGTTCAGACAGTGATCTTGAAGTAATTGAAGCCCTTCTAGCAAGGAAATATTCTAGAGGCAGAGGAAAATACAAAGGTAAAGTACCCCTAATCTATTTTTCATGTGAAGAAGTTGGTCATATTGCTACTAGATGTCCAAACAAGAATAATAAAGATGAAAAGAAAGATAAAAAATGAAATGGCAAGAAAGATTTCAAATCATTCAAGGACAAAGGTAAGAAAATGTGTTTTATGGCTAAAGATTCTAATGACTCTAATGATGAAGAAGAAGATGAGATTGTCTATATTGCTGTAAAAGATGAATCTGATGATGATGAAGAAATGGCACTCATTTCTCATATGAGAAAAAATGATACATGGATCATAGATAGTGGTTGTTCTCATCACATGACTGGTGACAAAACTAAGTTTGAATACTTTGAAGACTATGATGGTGGCAGTGTAAGATTTGGTAACAATGAACCTTGTATAAAAGGAAGAGGAAGAATTCCCCTAACCAAAGAACTTATATGTGATAATGCCTATTGGGTAGAAGGACTAAAGCATAATGTGTTAAGTGTGGCACAACTACTCAATAATGGAATCAAAGTAGAATTCATGCATGGTAAAACAAGACTGCTAGATGCAAAAGGAAAGCTGATTGGATCAGGCACTCAAACTAAAGGTAACTTATTCTATCTTGAACTAGGTGAATGTTCATGTTTCATTGCTCAAGTTGAAGAAAGTTGGTTATGGCATAAAATGTTGTTTCATGTAAACTTTGATAATCTGGTAAAGATAAGCAAATTCAGAAAAGTAAAAGGCATTCCCAACATAAAGAAACTTGAGGTCGGTCTATGCAAAAATTGTCAAATTGGAAAGATGGGAAAGACTAGTTTTAAAAGTAAAAATTATCAGTCTGAAAACTTATTAGAAATTGTGCATACTAATTTATGTTGACCCATTAGAATTGAAAGCTATACTGGAGAAAAGTTCTTCATTCTTTTTGTTGATGATTACTCAAGAATGATGACAGTCATGTATCTAAGAAATAAATTAGAAGCATTTGAAAAGTCCAAATGGTATTTGGTCAGAGTAGAAAAGGAAACAAGAAAAAGATTAAAATGCTTGAGGTCAGACAGAGGTGGAGAATTCATTTCACATGAATTCAATAACTTTTGCATTGAAAGAGGAATCAAAAGATAGGTATCAGCACCTGGAACACCCTAGCAGAATGGAATAGCTGAAAGAAGAAACAGATCCATCATGGATTGTGCAAGAACATTAATGATTGAAAAGAGCATTGCTATCAAATACTAGAAGGAAGCAATCAACACTGTAGTCTATACATTGAATCGAGTACATTTGAAGAAAGACATTCAAAACCCCCTATGAGTTATGGTATGGCTATAAACCTAATGTAAGTTATCTTAAAGTATTTGGAAGTAAATGTTACATTTTGAAAGAACCTAGAAAAGTAAAATTTGATGTAAAAAGTGATGAAGGTATATTCCTTGGATACTCATGCACAAGTAAGGCATATAGATGTTTGAACTTGTCTACTCACAAAGTCATAGAAAGTGCACATGTGAAAGTTGATGAGTTTGCAAAAAGGACTGAAGAAGAAAGCAAAAGGGAACCAGAAGATTATAAAAGGTTTGTCTTCAGTGAACCAGATATAGTACCAATTAAATCAAAGAATCAGGAAACTTCTACTCTCGAGTCATCTGTAACTGAGTTATAGGAAGTTCAAACTGAGTTAAACCCAGTATCTACTGAGCAAGTATTTACCGAGCAAACATCTACCGAGCAAATATCTACTGAGCTAGAATAGAAAGAGCCTGAAGTTGAAATGCAAAAAGATAATAATGAAATCCATTCAAAAGGCAAGGAACCTATATTAGCCAAGTATGTCAGAAGACATCATTCAGTAGATTAGATCATTGGAGATAAATTTGAAGGAACCATGACAAGAAATAAGCTAAAAGGTACTTGTTTACTTGCTGATTTTGAACCTAGAAATGTCAAAGATGCATTGGAAAATGATAGTTGGATTGAGGCTATGAATGAAGAAATAGAGCAAATAGAGAAAAACAAGACGTGGACTATTGTACCCAGACCTAAAGACAAAATTGTGAGTCAAACCAAGTGGGTATTCAGCAACAAGTTGGATGAAGATGGTAAGGTATCAAGAAACAAAGCTAGACTAGTATGCAAAGGATATGCTCAAGAAGAAGGAATAGACTATGGAGAAACTTTTTCTCCTATTGCAAGATTGGAATTAGTTAGAACCTTACTAGCATATGTTGCTCACAAGGGATTCAAAGTTTATCAGATGGATGTCAAATTAGCATTCCTCAATGGTATACTAGATGAAGAAGTCTACATTGAACAACCTGAAGGTTTTGTTAATCCAGATAAGAATAACATGGTCTGCAAATTACACAAGGCATTGTACGGTCTGAAACAAGCCTCTAGAGCATGGTATGCAAGATTACATAAATATCTTATTCAGATTGGTTTACAAAGAACTGATGATAACAGTAGCTTGTATATTAAAGAAGGACCATATAATAAGATTGTCTTGGCAGAAATATTTGTAGATGATACTATTTTTACAGGGAATGATGATCTGTGCAAAGAATTCTCAAAACAAATGAACAAGGAATTTGAAATGTCTATGTTTGGTGAGATCAAATTCTTTGTTGGTCTTCAAATTTAACAGAATAAAAATGGTATCTACATTACTCAATCAAAGTACATCAAAGAGATATTGAAAAAGTTTGGAATGGAAGATTGTAAACTAGTTGGGACTCCTATGTGTATCAGATTAAAACTTACCAAGGAAGATGAATCAAAGGAAGTAGATCAAACATTGTATAGATCTATGATTGGAAAATTGTAGTATGTAGTTCATACTAGACCAGATATTGCCCTTGCAGTTGGTATTGTAGCAAGATTTTCAGCAAAACCAAGAGAAAACCACTTGATGGAAATCAAAAGAATAATGAGATATTTAGAAGGAACTAAAGAGTATGGTTTATGGTATAAGTTTGGAGGAAATTTGGATTTGAAAGTATTTACTAATGCAGATTGGGCAAGAAACCTTGATGATAGAAAAAGTACAAGTGGAGGTGCATTCTTTCTTGGAAAAAGGTTGATTTCTTGGACAAGCAAAAAGAAAAATTATACATCTCAATCAACAGCAAAGGTAGAGTATGTCGCTACAGCAGTAAACTGTTCTAACATTGTTTAGTTCAAACAGTTGTTGAAAGGCATGAAGATGGAAATCAAAGAACCAGTTGTTATGTTCTGTGATAATACAAGTGCAATCAACATATCTAAGAATCTAGGGATGCATTCCAAAACAAAGCATATTGCAATAAAATATCATTTTGTCAGAGAATTGGTGCAAAATAAGGAGATTAGATTGGAATATATTCATACAAAGGACAAAATTGCTGACATATTCACAAAACCATTACCTAAGGATGCATTCTTGTATCTAAGAGGTAAGTTAGGGGTCACTCCCCTATCTGAAGTTCACTAAAATAAAGTTTTAGTGATGCATCAACTCATACCAGATTAAAGATCTATCAGTTGATGCAGCATAATCAGGAAACATTGCATATGAATCAGTACCAAAGGTACACTGAAATTCATTTGAGTTTGAGTTATCTTTGGCATGTGTTGTCAAAGAGGGAGAGTTTACTACTATCATATCTCTCTAAAATTTGTTCAAAAGAGTTTTTTATGCAGTTTCTTCACAGAATGAGATTACTGTAAGAGGAAGAGTTTTCTATCTTAGAGGGAGAATTGTTATATTGACATGTTGTGTTTCCATACAAGTGAAAGACTTGTTTTCAAATTTCATTTTTGCTATGACATGTTGTGTTGCCATCAATGCCAAAGAGGGAGATTGTTGGATACAATTGTTAATTGTGTATTGTCTTTGATGTTACACAAATGTCATATCAGTCATCAGATAGAGTCTACTTAGTTCAGATGGTTAGCAAAGCAATTTATAGTGACTACTGAGCATTCCTGAACATTGCAAAGGTAAGTTAGCTTTTACCGAGCTCACTTGGTAAGCAAAGACAAGTTAGCTTTTACCAAGCTCACTCAGTAAGCAAAGGCAAGTTATCTTTTATCAATCTCACTCGGTAAGCAAAGGCAAGTTAGCTTTTACCGAGCTCACTCGGTAAGCGAAGAAATGTTATCTTTTATCGAGCTCACTCAGTAAACAAAGGAAGGTTAGTATTTACTGAAATAACTCGATCTCCGAAGGAAGTTGCAAGGTTTGCAGTGTTTACTGAATTTCACTTGGTTAACACGAGGAAACCATTTTGAAGCAGTAGTCACCGAGCTGGGTCGGGCAGCAAAGAATTTTATGATTCCAAAGAATTAAGTTTAATTGTTTTGTGCAGCCAACTGATTTTTTTTTTTTTGTGTTGTTGTAAACTTGTAATTGAGCTGACTTCGTTAAGTTGTGAATTCAAAAGTAAGGAAGTGAATGGATGCAAAAAGTGCAAATGTATAAGCAAATACATGAGCGAATGTTGAGGAAGAATTTTTCATCCCTATGAAGCTACAAAGTTGCATTCAATTAGTGAGGATTTAATGAAGTAGAACAGAGATTTGTATTCAGCAAAGATAAGTTGCATATATCTCAGATCACTTCATTGTTGCTTTCTAATCATTTTAACAGTGATTCAAAATCTCTTAACAGAGTTGGTTTGATAGCCATTTTGTAAATCCTCTAACAAGGTGACAATTCAGTTGAATTGTTTTAAAGACCTCTCACAAGGCCACTTCTAACAAGGTGATCAAATCCTCTAACAGGGTCACACCTAAAAATGTGTTTTGTAACCTTTAATAGGGTTGGCTCCTAATAGGGCTCACTTTAGAAGAGTGAAAATTGGTAACTAGTTACTTGGTGGTTTTTCCAAAAATTGGGTTTCCATGTTAAATCTGGTGTCTCTTGTGTTCATGTTATTTCTTTATGCATGCATGTTAATCACTTTAAATGCCTAATAAAGTTAACAGAACATCTATCTAGTTTCAACATTTATTTGTGTACCTACTATTAGCAGCAATAGTATTTTAAGACATCTAAGGATCTGTAAGAAAAATTTTGTGGTAATTGATTCACCCCTCCCCTCTAAGTTACTCCATCTCTTTTTCCAATAGAGCTTTTACATAGTTATACATTTTTTTTGAAATGCACAAGTGAGAAGTCTAAAAGAGTTGTAGATGCTCTAAGTAGAAGACAACTTTTTCTAACATAGATGTAGATTGAGGTGGTTGGGTTCAAGGAATTGAAGAATTTGTATTTGAAGGATCCTGATTTCGGTGAAGCGTAGAAAGCTTGTACATAACCTATTACACAAGATAGGATGAATTCATTAGATTTTGTAATCCAAGATGGTATGTTTTTCAAAGGAAGCTAGTTGTCAATTCCAAAAATTTCTATGAGAAAAAATTATATAAAGGAGAAGCATAGTGGAGCATTGGCTAGACATTTTGGTAGAGATAAAACCATTGCTTTAGTTGCTAGAAATTATTATTAGCCACAGTTGCACTAGGATGTACAAAAGTTTGTATAGAGTTGTAAAGTATGTTAGATGGAAAAATGAGTTAAGCTAAATATAGGGTTGTATTAGCCATTACCTATACCACAAAATTCATGGGAGGATGTCAACATGGATATCGTTCTTGGTTTACCAAGGACTCAATGAGGGCATGATTCAATTTTTTTAATGGTTGAAAAATTTTCAAAGATTGCACATTCCATTCCCTCTACAAAGACTAGTGACATTGTTCATGTGGTAGAATTGTTTTTCAAAGAAGTGGCAAGACAACATGGTTTGCTAAAGAATACATTTGAAGAACATTCATTAGGAGGTGAGGAAGAACATTACAAATATTAGTACATAGTACAAGGATAAGGAAGATGTGAAATAGAGGCATAATTAATTTTAGATTATGGTTTATTTGAGGAAAGAGATATTTTCATTAGGTAAATATAATAAACTAAAAATGACAAAGTTTGGACTATGAAAGATACTAAATATGCATGATTTTGGAGATACCTATGAAGTAGAGTTCCCTACTGAACTAAATATTTCACTAATATTTAACATTTTACATTTGATAGATTATCATGAAGGAAGTGATGGAGATGAAGTTTCAAAATCATAATGGAGTATTCCAGCAACTATGAAGGACACTAAGGAGATACTGGGTAGTTGTGTTGGAAGGAGAATAAGGAACAAAACCTATGAAGAGTATTTGGTCAAATGAAAAGGTATACTAGTAGAAGATTCATCATGGCTAGCAAGGGAGGAAGTTAACCATCTTGTTTTTCCTATCGACACTTGAGATGTGATGGGATTACTTCTTAAATTATCCTAGGTGTCTGATGCAAGAGCATCATGGGTGTAAGAGAAATCTTGCATCACCCAAAGGTACTTCCTTTGTGATTCTTGAATAAGGGTTTTCTAAGTGCAGAGTTGTTTTTTATGAATTCTTTATACTTACTAAGTCAATCATACAAGCTCTAAATGTCCTAATTTTAGAGATGAAGGTTCATCTTGGATTTATCATCCTTGTAGTTGGGGTTCAATGTCATATCATAGTATTCAAAAGTTATTGTTAGTTTTTGGTTTTTAATTTTAGTAGAAAAAGTTTAGTGTATGTTTTGAAGGCCTTAGAGGCTTTGTATTGACTCCAAACTAAGGAAAACTCAAGTTTGTGCAAGTCAAGAACTATAGATCAGATGCTAAGGATTTTGGAAAGGGGTTATAAGACTCAATTAGGTCAATGGTTCATAAGTTATGATCTTCTAAAGTTGGCTAGCCTTAAGGGTTAGCGTTTGATTTCTAGGAACTTCCTAGATGGTGGAAAATTTCCCTTAGATTATCTAGGAGAGCTATGGGTGATAGTTCATAGCTCCTTTAAAATTATTGTAAGGAAGGAACCCATGTGGGTTTGCATATTGCATTTCAAAATTCTATAATTCAACATTTGCGTGGACAATAAGAAGCTCATATTTTGTTCTCAAAAATTATTTTTGTTTTCTTTGTTAATATTATGTATTTGTGGCATTAAGGGGATTACCCTTCATCAATATGTTAGCTAAAAAATAGAAGCATTAAAAAATGAAGCACATACACACATTTATATATAAATTGAGCACTATGTTCTCACTACTATATTAAGGTGAAATGAATGTAAGGGGGGCCAATAGTGCCTACATGGGAATAAAATAAGAGTCTTAAATAGGATAAAATTTCCTTACAGTACGTTTGGATTTTATTGAGTTTTAAATTTCCATTAAAGAAAAGAAATGTAAGTTATAAATTCATATTTTTGAATTTTGATGGTTAGTAGGTTTTTGGAGGGAAAGTTGATTTAGACCCATATATATATATATATATATATATATATATATATATATATATATATATATATATATATATATATATATATATATATATATATATATATATATATATATATATATATAATTCCTTCCAATCAACTTGGATTGGTTGGAATTTTTTTTCTACTCTATATATTTTGGTCAAAACATAGGGGCTGCGAGAGTGCGGATTGGACATTATTTGGTACATATTGTTTAAGGAAGAGAAATAAAAGTTCATTATTTTTTTTAATTTCTTAGGACCATTTGATTGTCTCCCACTCCTTTATTTTTCTAATGATCGAGGAACATCTACTATTCCTTTCTGAATCATTTTTTTATGTGTTGAATTTATTGCTGTTGTATTCACACAATAAGTATTGACAACTCTTAGGAAATTGCTTGATTTCTAATCAATATGTAAAAATTCAAGTGCATGTATATCCAAAAGAATGTGAGTATATAAAAATTAAACACTTTTTTTATCTTCATTTTAGGCTTAGTTTGATATGTATATTTGTGTATACATGAGTGTGTGACTCAAGTTATTCATATTCCTTGTCTATGCTTCCACAACTTGCATCATTATTTACCTGAGTATTTGTAACTACAACATCTCACAAAATTACTCTATCATTTATACTTTGATAGATGTCTATAACTTATTCCAAAGTTTTCATTTTAACATGCTATTAAATTTCTCGTATCAACATTTTTAATTAACAAGTTGGGGAAAGAATTGAACTGGTAAAAAGTGAATTTATCAGAAAATAATATATGTAATAATAGTGGAGTTTATTATTAAATTGTAGTTATTGTTAAAGATATCAATCTTATGGATTAAAAAAATGAGAATCCATATAGAATGACAATCCCCTTATACTCATTCAATAATTCTACAATTTCCTCTGGTACTCGGCTTCCATTAGTTTCTGTTGTCACTCGATCACCACTGGCTGGTATTTGACTAATATTGTTTGCTAGCACACATCTTGGTCCTCTAGGAATTATAGCAAAACAAGCTTGGTTCCTTTTAATTTCCTTTTCAAATTGTTTCCTATTAACCATACAAATTTTTATTGCAGTACAACTGACCTCATTTGGACTTTCAATCAAAGGCAACAATGTTTGTTTCTTCCCATTCACCCAAAGAGTGTATTGATTCAATCTTCCATCATGCATAGCATATCTATCATATTTCCAAGGTCTACCCAACAAAATATGACAACAATCCATGGGCATAACATCACACAAAACTTCATCAAAGTAATGTCCAATTTTGAACTTCACAAGACATTGCTCACTTACCAATATCTTATGCTCATCTTTGATCCATGAAACATGATAAGTTTTGGGATGTTTTAGCCTTTGCAACTCAAACTTAGTAACCAACTCTTCTAATGCCAGATTTGTAGAACTTCCACTATCAATGATCACTTTGCAACATTTTCTAGCCATCTTACATCTTGTCTTGAAAAGACTTCTCGTTAAAATAGGTTCCTCATCACTTCACTTATTACATAAGATTCTTCTCACCATCAAATTTTCTCTAGCCTCAAGTCCACTTGGTGTAACTTTGTCATCTCCTTGAATCATAGCATTCATGTTAAATTTTCCACTTTCAAAGGATCTACATTCAAAAGATCTATGTCCCTCTTTACCACATCTGAAACAATTACCATGAAATCCACCTCTAGAATAAGAATTACCTTTTCCTTGATAAGAACTAGTACCTCCTCAATAAGAATTACCACTTTTCCATTCAGTCTTGCCTTTTCCATCATTCTTCCATTTGGATTTTCCTTTATCCTGCAGAAAATTATCATATTTTCCACCTTCTCCATAAGATCTACCTCTACCTCTTTGGAATCTACCACCTCTACCTCTTTGTCTTTGTTCATGTCTCTTTTTCAAGATCTCCTTAGCTTTCAAGGCATATTGATATGATTCTTCTACACTTTCTAACTTCACAAAAATTATTTCATCTTGAATTCCATATCTTAATCCATTAATGTACCTTGCAATTTTCTCAACATCATCATCCACATGTCTAGATCTGATGTCCAATCTATAAATTCCTTGGTATATTCTTTTATAGTCACATCCTTTTCTTTCAAATTTTGCATCTTTCTCAACAAGCTAACTTGGTAATAAACAAGGAGGAATTTTTTCTTTCCTTGTTCACCATCTTTGGCAAAGTTTTGATCTTCTTTGTTCCTCTCCTTTGTCTATCAATTTGCAAGTGCTCCCACCATAGTGATGTGTGACCTTTCAGCCTAGTGAATACAATCTTCACCTTTCTATTATTAGGAGTATTTTCATACTCAAATAACTTCTCCATATCTAAGATCCAATCTAACACAACATTGGTATCCAATTTTCCATCATAAGGAACAACTTCTACAGCAGGCTTTGAATTTACCCTAGACAACACTCATAGCAATCTTTCATCATCTTGATCTTCTTTAGGTTCTAGATTATGGTTTGGTGCTACTACTTCATCATCACTTACATCATCAAGATGTGCTCCTCTCCTCTAGGCTATCTCCACAACATCTAATCTAGGGCCAAAGGCTCACCCAACTATCCAAAACACCTTGCAAGAGTTAACACAGAAAAAAACACAACACAAGGAACAACACCAAGAAGAGAGAGGGGGAGGGAGGATAGAGAGAGAGAGAGAGAGAGAGAGAGAGAGAGAACAAGAATATCTTTATTGCTTCATTAAAATTTAGCATACATGCCCAGCTGTAAGGCCTTCTAGGTTTGGCGCAGGCAACGGAAGAATAACTAGGGCCAAAAGCTCACCTAGCTATCCAAACCACCTTGCAAGAGTTAACATAGTTAAAAACACAACATAAGGAACATCACCAAGAAGAGAGAGAGAGAGAGAGAGAGAGAGAGAGAGAGAGAGAGAGAGAGAGAGAGAGAGAGAGAGAACAAGAATGTCTTTATTGATTCATCAAAATTAAGCATACATGCCTAGCTGTAAGGCCTTTTGGGTTATGGCCGATTACAAAATAAATTCAAATCCAAAAAACCAACTTCACATTCACATCCTTTTTCTTGATCCTCTAAGGTGTCACTATTTACTTTTCTTACCCCCTAAAATCAAACCTAGACCTCTTTAAATACTTTCCAAAATTACTTATACAAGATTCTAGAAAGCCACAAGTCAGCTCAATAGATACAAACTACCTATATCAAAATTAAATGCAAGAAAAGTTGAACCAAAATGGAACCAAACATGGATAACTCAGCAAATGAAGAATCCTAAAAAACTAGCACTTGGCACCCATACGAGCTCAACAGCCAAAGGGATCACTCGGTAGCAACTAGGCACCTCCAATGCTCAACAACCAAAGAAAATCACTCGATAACCAAAGGTAATTGGCAACCAAAGGATTCACTTAGCATCCAAAGGAATTCACTTAGCAACCAAAGGAACTTGGAAGCAACTAAGAATGACTCGGCATCCAAAGGGTTCACTCTGCAACCATAAGAACTCGACAATCAAAGGAATAACTCAGAATGCTCGACATCCACTAAGAGCTCGACACCAATAGGCACAAAGAACAAAAGTGGAAGATTACAAGCAATAGAAGTAAAAGTCTCTCTGTAATCAATTACTTCCTCTTGAGAGAAACCTTTACATACTAGTCTAGCTTTGTTTCTTGAAACCTTACCATCTTCATTTAACTTATTCCAAAATACCCACTTACTTCCAATCACATTTTTATCTTTAGGCCTAGGTAAAAGAGTCCATGTTTTGTTCTTCTCTATTTTTTCTATGTCTTCATTCATAGCCTCAATCCAACTTTCATTTTTTAATGAATGTTTGACACTTCTAGGTTCAAAATCAACAAGTAAATAAGTACCTTTTAGCTTCCTTCTTGTCATAGTACCTTCAAATTTGTCTCCAATAATTTGATCTGGTGCATGATGTCACTTGACATACTTGGCCAACATAGGTTCCTTTCCTTTTGAATGAATTGCATTATCATCCTCTTCCACTTCAAGTCCAGTTTCTGGCTGCTTTGACTTGGTAGGCATTGGCTTAGTAGCATTAGAATGTGACTTGGGTTCTTGTAACTCAATTTGAAATTCTTGCAACTCAGTGACTAATGAAGGCTCAAGAGTAGAAGTCTCCTAATTGATAGATGTATCTGGCACTATATCAGGTTCAATGAAAAAAAATCTCTTGTAATTTTCTGGTTCCTTTTTACTTTCTTCTTCAGTCCTTTTGGCGAACTCATTAACTTTCACATGTTCACTTTCTATGATTTTGTGAGTAGACACGTTCAAACATCTATATGCCTTACTTTTGCAAGAATATCCCAAAAATATGCCTTCATCACCCTTCACATCAAATTTTCAATTTCTAGATTGTTTCAAGATGTAACATTTACTTCCAAATACTTTCAAGTGACTTATATTAGGTTTAAAGTCATACCATAACTCATAGGGGGTTTTGAATGAGTCCTTCTTCAGCTATACTCAGTTCAAGGTATGAATTGTATTGCTGATAGCTTCCTTCCAGTATTTGATAGCAATGTTCTTTTCAATCATTAGAGTCCTTACACAATCCATGATAGATCTATTCCTCCTTTTAGCTATTCCATTCTGCTCGAGAGTTCTAGGAGCTGATACCTATCTTTTGATTCCTCTTTCAATGCAAAAGTTATTGAATTCATGGAAAATGAACTCACCACCTCTATCCGACCTCAAAAATTTTAGTCTTTTCCATGTTTCCTTTTCTACTCTAGCCAAATACTATTTGAACTTCTCAAATGCTTTTGACTTCTCTCTTAGATACATGAAAGTCATCATTCTAGAATAGTCATCAACAAAAAGAATAAATAAATTTTCCCTAATATAGCTCTCAATTCTAATAGGTCCACACAAATCAATATGTGCAATTTTCAAAATTTCTTCAGACTGATAGTTTTTACTTTTAAAGCTAGTCTTTCCCATCTCACCAATCCGACAATTCTTGCATAGACCAACATTAGGTTTCTTTATACTAGGAATGCCTCTTACTTTCCTTAATTTTCTTATCTTTACCATGTTATTAAAATTCACATGACATAACTTTTTGTGCCATAACCAACTTTCTTCAACTTGTGCAACAAAACATGAGCATTCACCAAGTTCAAGATAAAACAAGTTACCTTTTGTTTGTATGCCTGATCCAATCAGCTTTCCTTTGTCATCTAGCAGTCTG
The DNA here is from genome assembly GCA_028749045.1 of Cupressus sempervirens. NCBI lineage: Eukaryota > Viridiplantae > Streptophyta > Pinopsida > Cupressales > Cupressaceae > Cupressus > Cupressus sempervirens. Next base: position 106,936,127 of record CM053790.1, on the reverse strand, counting down.
TATGCCTGATTCCACCTTGAATCCAATATTGATTAGTTGTACCACACTCAAAAAATTATGTTTTAGTCCTTCAACCCAATAGGCATTATCACATACAAGCTCTTTGGTTAGTGAGATTCTTCCTCTTCATTTTATGCAACAAGGTTCATTATTAACAAACCTCACACTACCACCATCATAGTCTTCAAAATGTTCAAACTTTGTTTTGTCACCATTCATATGATGAGAACAACCACTATCTATGATTCATGTATCATTTTTTCTTACATGATAGATAAGTGCCATCTTATCTTTCTCATTATTATCATACTCACCTTTCACAACAATGTAAACAATTTAATCTTCACTATTATTAGAATCCTTAGAGTCCTTATCCATGAAACATGTTTTCTTACCTTTGTCCTTGAATTATTTGAAGTCTTTCTTTCCATTGCATTTATGACCTTTCTTCTCATCCTATTTTTGCTTGTTTGGGAACTTAGCTACAATATGAGCAATTTCTTCACATGAAAAATAAATTAGAGGAACTTTACCTTTGTATTTTCCTTTGCCTCTAGAATATTTTCTTGCAATTAGAGCTTCAACTACTTCAAGATCATTGTAAGAACTCTCCTCTAATTCTTCCTCACTTTCTAACTAATTTTCCTTTATCTTCTTTCCCTTTTCTTTGAGTGAAATTTTGGCTTCAAATTTTGATTCAATGTTCTTGGAAGCTGGAACATAATTTTCATAGTTATCTAGCTCAAATGCTGTCAACCTTCCTACTATGGAATCCAAATTTATCTTATGATTTTCTTCACATCTTCTTTCTTGAATTGTAGATACTCTAATTACATAAATGGGAAGCAATGTTCTAAGAACTTTACTCACAAATATTTCCTCCTTGATGTCTCCTCCAAAAGCTTTGATTGCATTAAATATTTCTTTGACTCTTTCAACATATTTGGCATTGTTTTCATCCTCTCTCATTCTCATCTAATCAAATTGTCCTCTCAGACTTTCTACTTTCACTCTCCTCACATTGTCATCACCTCCATAGGTATCCTTCAACTTTTTTCACATTTTAAAGGTAGTTTTTTAGTCCTTGATATCATCAAATTCTTCATAGCTTAGGGCAGATTCAATATCTATCATCATGGTGTTATGAGTCTTCTTCTCAACAATGTCATTAAGAGACAATGTACCAGAAGGAGTTGTGTATTCTTCATCAAGGTATCTCAATCCTATATCTCTAATGGAAGCTAGATGAAGTCTCATCAATCCCTACCATGCTAAAAAGTTATCCCTGTTAAGCCTTGGAATTTCCCTCTTGTAAGACATCTTGATCTTTAGCTTGGTTCCTTGAAACCCTTCCTACAAGCACCAAAAGCTCTAATACCAATTTTTGAAAATATAAATGGAGTAACTGAGAGGGGGGGTGAATTAGTTACCACAAAAAAAAAATCCATAGATCCCTTAGATGTCTAATAAAACTAGTTACTATTGTCACTCAGTAACCATACAAAAAAATGTTGTAACTCAGTAGATGCAGTGTATGTTAACTTTAATAGAGCTTTAAACATTCACAATGATTAACATGCATGCATAAAAGAAATAACATGAACACATGAGACACCAAATTTAACGTGAAAACTCAATATGGGAAAAACCACCAAGTAACTAGCTACTGATTTTCACTCTTTTGAAGTGAGCCCTGTTAGGAGCCAATCCAGTTAAATGTTACAAAACACATTGTTAGGTGTGACCTTGTTAGAGGATGTAATCACCTTGCAAGGATTGGCCTTGCAAAATAACTTTAGATCAATTCAATAGAACTTTCACCTTGTTAGAGGAATTACAAATGGCTATTAAACCAACTTTGTTAAGAGATTTTGGAATCACTGCTACAATGGTGAGAAAGTAACAATGAATTAACTTGAATGAGATGCAACTGAATTGTTGATATAGATCTCTATTCTGCTTCACTAGATCCTCTCTGATCGAATACAACTTTTCTACTCCTCAAGGATATTTGACCATCCTTCAAAGTTTTCTCACACTTTCCTCTTCAAACAATCAATCCACTTGCATGCTCGCTCATTACACTTTAGAATTTTCAACTTGACCTTTTATTTATATCTTACAAATTATCAAGTTGACTCATTTACAAGTTGCAATTACCAATAATCATTACCTCAGTTAGCTACAATCATTACATGAAATAATTAAACTTTATTTCCCAAAACAATGAAATCCTTCATTGGCCAACACTACTTGGTAAACAATAATCCAAAAAATGATTTCCAGTGTTAACCAATTAAAGCTCGATTAACACTACAAACCCTAAAAAATCCTTTGGAGATCGAGTGAACTGGCTAAACACTAAATTTCATTTATTAACCTTGTGAGCTTAGTTACCACTGACTTCTACTACAAAATCCTTCGATGCCTTGGTGAGCTCAGTAGACATTGTTTCCATAGAGTAATATTCAAGAATGCTTAGTAGACTCTAGAATTTTCTTTGCTGACCTACTGAGCTAGGTAGATACTATTTGCCAACTGATATGACATTTGTGTAACATCAAAGACAACACACAATTAAATAATTGTATCCAAAAAAACCCATTGTCGAAATGATTTCTATATTATTCCTTGAATAATCAAATTGAATTGTACTACTCCTTCCTCTTTCTCTATCCTGTCAACTTGACTTTTTCTCCTTCTAATTTTGATATCAGATCATCAACTTCATATCCAATAATCCCTTGGATCACTTACTTGCATCTGCCAAATACTCTGCTCTTGTTCACACTTTCTTGAATACTTCGCACTTCACACACTTTTCCAAACAAGGAAAACATCTTTTCTTTATATCCTATCTTCAAAATAATTTCTTGAGTTGTCGTTGAGGCTTTCCCAATTAATTATAATAAGTTAATTAATTATTTTGTAATTATAATAGCACTATCTATTTATACAACTTCTCACATGTGAAACACTACGGCTTGTGTACTTGTTAACATCACCATCATATTGTCTGCTATTATTGTCTAACTACACATCTCCATATTATATTTCTATTAGAAGATATAATGCAATCATTAAAAATTGCTTAACAGTTACTATGTCCCTATATAACTCTTTATAAATTACTTACAAATTTAACATGACTTTGACTCATCTTACACATACTAAACCTTATCATTATGAAATATTAAGGAACACATCATTATCCATGTATCACCTGATAATCAAAACTTTGTCCATACAACCTTGATCTCTATCAAGCCTCATAGACTTACTACTATGTTGACATAAAATGTCAAAAATAGCCATGAATGCAATATGTCAATACTAGCACATACTCACTAATGCTTACAATACTCCCCTAAAGGATTATTGTTAGCATTTATGCTAATGATATGCCCCTTTGGCATTGATGGAAACATAGATTGAAAGGAAAATTCTAGGTTCTAATAATATCAAAAAGTACACTATTGTTGTTATTCTCACCTTTTCAAATCCTCTTAATCAATCAAATCTAAAACCCTCTAGAAAACTGCTCTATTCTGCATCTCCCCAATAAAAAATCTCTTCATGTTATATATCTCCCCCATTCACTTAGAGGATTCTTTTCATGTACATTTCTCCCCCATTGACATTAATGGAAAAGGCCTCATTATGTCAATTGACTGTTAAAAGTCTTCAACTAGCTCAAGTTTCCAAGGACACTATTTAATACCAAATAACAAGAGTCCTTAATGACTCTTCACATCATAGATACTCCCCCATATAGGAAGAATCAACATTAAATAAAGTCAAACAATAATGCTCTATACCACTAGATGGATGCAATCTCTGCATCATCTACTCTAAAGTAAGAAGGCACATAACCCCAAGCATACCTCTCAAGTACTCAAATTTATCTTTAGGTAAGAGCTTTGTAAAGATATCTACAATCTGATCTCTTTTTCTATTGCCTTCTCTCTCAAAACATGATACTTAATAGATATATGTTTAGTCTTAGAATGCATTATAGGATTCTTAGACATACTTAGTATACTTGTGTTATCATAGTATATGAATAATAGATTCTAAAAATTCCATCTTAATATCTTTCAACATCTTCATCCACATAAATTGATTACATATATTTCTTGTTGCTACATACTCTACCTCAGTTGTATTCTATGAAATAAAATCATGTTTCTTACTTAACCATGAAACCAATATTCCTCCAAGAAACAATGTTCCACCACTAGTGCTCATTCTATCATCCATATTGTATATGCTACTTTAGTATGTTAGAAACACTAAATTAAAACAATCAAAAAGCATTTGCATACTAATTTAACATAACTTCATGAGAGACAAAGTGAAGTCCTCAAATGAGAATATGAGCCATGGATAGGCTCTCTCAATGAGGATGATCACTTGATGTAGATGTGGGTCTAATAGCTAAGATGGCTTGATTATGTATGTATGCTCAAATGCTCAAATGGGCTTCAATGGAGGATTTTTTTATAGATTTTAGTGAATGGATTTGATGTAAAAAATGGCTTCTCAAAATGGCATTATGGCTTTTCTTTCTAGATTGTGTTGTTTTTGCAAAGGGGAAGGATCCAATTTATAGGCAAGAGGCTTGAGGGATGGAGGGATAAGATGGAAGGAAAGAAGAAAGCTTATGGAGGGCTCAGATTGAATGAGAGGAGAGCACATGGATTGTGCTTCCTTACAACCAATCAAGGAGTGACACATGTCACAGGGTGAGAGGATGGAGGAAAGGGCAAGGATGAGTCAACAAAGGAGGCTCAAGGGATAATATCTTCATAAAGACCCTTCATAAGTGCTTTGTAAGAGCATTGAAGGAGAGTGTAAGAGATATTTGAGGGTCATTTATGTTGGAGGGTGAGGAATTTCAACTTGGGTTGGATTACGAAGGTTTTAAGTTTGCTTAGGATTGTGCAAATGATTAGAGGATTGATTAGGATGGTTTAGGATTAGCTTAGGGATAGGCAAGTGGATGGCAATAAATGAGGGTGGGTGAAGGAGGAGATATTTGTTAACTTTGGCTTGGGTTAGCAAGTCTTAACCCATGTTTAGGGAATGTGATAAGGTTAGGAGGGGATTAGGATTAGGATTAAAGATAAGGATTGACATCTTCTAGAAGAGTCTAGGCTTTGGATGAGGATGAAGACTTTCTAGAAGAGTCTAGAACTTCTTAAGATGAGGATAAAAAAGATTTTTTAGAAAATAAATAAAGTTTCATTTATTTCAAGGGTTTGGGTTGAGGAGATATTTATTAAAACATTTTTAATAAACATGATGATTAATATTTAATCTTAATTAAATATTTTGAGTTGGGATTAGGGATAGGAAATGATGGGATTAGCCTTTAATCAAAATTAAAGAAGGATTAGAAGATTTTGGAAGAGGTTAGTGGTCTTAAGGAAATTGGCCAAGTTTTGGGCAAAAAATAAATTATTTATTTATTTTTGGATTTTTGGTCAATTTATTAATTAAATAATTTAATAAATAAGGAAATAATGTTTAAATAAGATTTAAACATTTTTGGGAGGGAATCCTTAATTAAATATTTTTAATTAAGATAAAGGGATTTAATGGCATACAAAATTAATTAATTAATTAAATAATTAATTAATAAATGATGGTGTCATCAAGGACTTTTTTCAAAAAATAAAAATATTTTATTTTCTAAAAGATTTTTAGATGTCTACACATACTGCCTACCCAATTCACATTAGAATGAGCACATAGAGTGAAATTACTTGATATGTCATACCATATCCTATAATCAAATGTTCCTTTCAAATATCTAAATATCTTGTTTAGTGCTACATAATGACACTCATTAGGATTAGCTTGAAATCTAGCTATAATCCCAATAACATTTACAATATTTGGTCTAGTGTGAGTCAGATATTGTAAACCTCCAATCATGGATCTGTACTTGTTTTTCTCAACTATAGGTGTGTCATCTTTGCTAGATAACTTGTGACCAGTTATCATTGGTGTACCAACATGCTTATAACTTTCCAAGAAAAATATATTCAAAACATCCTTCAAGTACTTTTCTTTTGAAATAAAAATTCCATCACTATTATGTAAAATTTGCAAACCTAGGAAAAACTTCATTTTTCATTTCTTCAAAAAACTTATCACTTGATTCATCATTACCTCCAAATACTATGTCATCATCAAATATTACTAGTATTGATGGGGACACAACCCAAGAACGGAATGGACACAATAGAAAAGGGAAATTGTATTAACTGAAAAACAAGCTAGTACATTCAGTACAGAGAAAATAAACTTCAAAACATGCCCTAAGGGCTTACAATAGCATAAATGTGGAGATAATTTCTCCTTTCGGTACCTCCTCTCAAACTCCACTTCAAACTGCCTTTTACAATGCCAAAAATCTCCTTAAATAGACCTCGGAGGGTTAAGGACTAGGAATACATTCTAGAAAGTGCTAGTAGGCCTCCACCGACCAAATAGAAGGTTCTAGAAACTGCATTAGAAGTCAGCACAAATCTAGAAGAATCCAGAAATGGTAACCGAACTTTCGGGAGGCATAACTTTTGAACCGTAGCTCTGATTGACGAACCGTTTACATTTCTAGAAAGCTCTTGAAGTGTTCTATAGCCTTATGACCAGATTTTCTCATCCCCCATTTTTTGGGCCTTTTTGAGGTCATTTAATGCCCCTAACCTGACTTTGAAGCATTCTTAGGAGGTCTCCACAACTCGAAAAACTGCAATAAATTTCAAACCATGGGGCCTTTTGACTTGATTCTTTTTCTAGAATGCTCTAAATTACAATTTCATTCATCTAGCCAATTTACACCTCCTAGTTCACCAAAATGATGGCTCAATTAAATACTCCTATTTTTTCAGGATTTTCTAGCACACTGATAGTGGAACTATGAGAGTTGGAACCTTTATTTGACCCAAATGGGTGTCCAAAAATGAAAACACATGAAACAAAAACTAAGTCTAAGTATATTTTTTTGGGTGACATAGGATTGCCCTTATACCTCTGGATGCTCCTGCATCAGACACCTAGGGTAGATTGAAAAGTGACCCTGTCACTTTATGAATGGTAGAGGAAATCCCAAATGGGAAACCTCAGCTGCTGAAATCCAAGTTGAGTCCTCGATCGGTTATCCTTTCCATTTGACCAAATACTCTTCATACTGCCTATTTCTGGTACTCCTACCCACAGGATGATCTAGAATGTCTTCTATCTCCTCCTTCTTAGAAGCAGGAATTAGACATGGCTCTAACACCAGCTCCTCATCTACACCATCATCATGATACTCTGTTAAATTTGCAATGTTGAAAATGGGAGAAATGTGAATACCATCTAGTAGCTCCACCTCATATGCATTTCCTGAGTCATGTTTCTTCAAAATTTTGCAGGGGCCAAATTTCTTCATTTTCAGCTTGTTGTAAGTACTGGCTGGAAATATTTCTTTTCATAAGTGCACCATGACTAGATCCCCTACTTGGAATTCCTTATGTCTTCTCCTTTGATCAGCCCTAGCTTTATACTCTTGATTCATCTTGGTAATGTGTGCCTAAACCTCCTCATGTAGATGCTTGATATGTTCACCAAATTCTTCCACTTCAGCACTTGTCCTCTCCCCTTGCTCTATCTTCTGCAATTCTGGTGCAGTCCTTGGGCTATTCCCATATACAATTTGGAATGGTGATTTTCTAGTACTCCTATTTATAGAGTTATTGTAAGAAAACTCTACTTGTGGTAGAATCAAATCTCATCCCTTGGGCTTATCCCCAACTAAACATCTCAGCAAATTGCCCAGACTTCTATTTACCACTTCTGTTTGGCCGTCAGTCTGCGGGTGATGCGTGGAATTGAATTTTAGGTTTGTTCTCAACTTATTCCACAATTTCCTCCAAAAATACCCCACAAATTTAGTATCTCTATCAAAAACTATAATCCTTGGAAGACCATGTAGTCTTACCACCTCTTTGAAAAACAAGTCTGCAATATGGACAACATCATGAGTTTTGTGGCATGGAATGAAATGTGCCATTTTGAAGAACCTATCAACCACCACAAATACTGAGTCATTACCCCTTTGTGTCCTTGGAAATCCAAGAACAAAATCCATACTTATGTCCTCCCATGGCCTTGATGGAACAGGAAATGGCTGATATAGGCCAGTATTGTGACTAAACCCCTTGGCAACTTGACAAACCTGGCAACTTTGTACAAACTTCTTCACATCCTATGAAATTTGAGGCCAAAAATAATGTTCTCTAAGAATGGCAATGGTCTTTTCTCGACCAAAATATCCTGCCATCCCTCCACTATGTTTCTCCTTAATCAATATTTCCCTCATGGAACTCCTTGGAATGCACAATTGACTACCCTTGAACAACATGCCATCCTGAATCAAATAGTCTAACCACTTGGTTCTATCTACAACAACAGGTTCTTTACAAGCTTTCCATGCTTCAAAAAAATCAAGATCCTCGGGGTACAAACTCTTGAGTTCATCAAACCCAACTACTTCAACCTGCATTATTGGAAGCAACAACTATCTCCTACTTAGTGCATCCATAACCCTATTAGATTTTCCACTTCTATGCTTCAACACAAATGTATAGCTCTGCAAGAACTCTACCCACTTCATATGCCTTTGATTCAATTTACCTTGGCTATTTAGGTACTGTAATGTCTGATGATCAATATAAAAAACAAATTCTTTCGGCAATAAATAATGCTTCCATTTCTTTAAGGCCTGAACTATTGCATAGAACTCTTGATCATAAATAGAATACTTCTTCTTTGCATCATTCAATTTTTCACTAAAATATGCAATAGGCTTACCATATTATCTTAATACAACCCCAATAGCACTGCCACTGGCATCACAATCCACCTAGAAAACCTTTCTAAAATCTAGAAGTGCCAACACAGGCTGTTCTGTCACCTTCTTCTTCAGCAATTCAAAACTTCTCATAACTGCTGCAATCCATTTGAACTCTTTTCTATCCCCTCTTATTGTATCAGTTAGGGGTGCACATATGCCACTAAAATTCTTAATAAACTTCTTGTAAAAACTAACTAGACCATGAAATGATCTTACCTCAATAGTAGACCTTGGAGTAGGTCATTCCAAGATGGCTTTTACCTTCTCTGGATCCATTTTGAGACCTTCAAGTGATATAACAAACCCCAAATAGACTAACTCCCTTTTTGCAAAGATACACTTCTTTAGATTAATTAACAGTTTCTCTTCCCTTAGCCTTTCAAGGACACTACGAATATGCAATAAATTTTCTTCCAAAGTCTTGCTGAAAATTAAAATATCATCCAAATAAACAATAACAAATTTTCCCACTAACTTCTTAAGTACCTCATTCATGAGCCACATGAAGGTGCTTGGGGCATTCGTCAATCCAAAGGGCATGACTAACCACTCATAAAGACCCTCCTTGGTCTTTGAAGGTGTTTTCCACTCATCTCCTTCTCAAATCTGTATTTGATGATAGCCACTCTTGAGATCTATCTTTGTGAAGTACTGAGCTCCACTCAAGTAGTCCATAAGATCATCCATCCTTGGCAAAGGAAATCAGTACTTGATGGTTATCCTATTTATAGCTCAAGAATCTATACACATCCTCCACTCTCCATCCTTCTTTGGTGCAAGTACTGCAGGTACTGCACATGGACTCAGGCTCTCTCAAATCAAGCCCTTCCTCAACAACTCCTGAACCTATCTATTTAGCTCCTCTGTTTTAGTAGGAGTCATCCTGTGAGCAGCCTTGTTAGGAAAACTAGCTCCTAGAATTAGATCTATCTGATGACTAATTTTCCTTGCTAGTGGCAATCCATCTGGAACATTATCAGAGATAATATCTCCAAACTCCCCTAATAAATCTGAAACTTCAAGTGGTATTTCACTACTACCTTCTTTATCTTTCCTAGGAATCAAAGCATAGCACATATGTTGATGTTTCATGCCATCTAGAAACTTCCTTTCATTAACAAGACAAATCCTAGCACTGCTACATACCTTTTCACCTTTCTTTTTCATGGGCTTCAATTTTTGGCGAACTCCATCCTTTCTCAGAGAGTATGTGTTTGCATGTCCATCATGTACTGCATATCTATCAAATTGCCATGGTCTACCCAACAATAGATGGCAAATATCCATCAGAATAACATCACAGAGAACTTCATCATGGTAACTCCCAATTTTGAATTTTACTAAACATTGTTCACTTACCAGGACCTTATGATCATCTTTTACCCAAGTAATTCGATAGGGCTATGGATGTTTCTTCCTCTTGAGCTTTAGCTTAGAGACCATCTCTTCTAATACCAAGTTATCAGTGCTACCACCATCAATGATCATGTCACAACATTTATCCTCACACTTGCATTTGGTACGAAAAAAACTCCTCCGTTGTCCTGGTTCAATCTCACCACTTAGTAGGACTCTTTCATTTACCAAGGTCTCTCCTCTTTCTACATCCTTTGAATGTGATGATTGTGCATCATCATCCACATGAGCAACCCTAGCTTGGCCCTCAACTCTCCTATCTGTCCTTCCTTGTCATTGAGGGCATTCAAAGGCATGATGACCTTCTTCATTGCAATGGAAACAGGTAGCACGGAAGCCTCCTCTTCCTTGTCCATGTCCTCTACCTCTTCCTCTCTGATTTCCAAAGTCTTGATCATGGGAGCGGTTGAAACCCTCATTCCTCTGATTCCTGCTAGTACCCACATCTTCATTTTTCTTTTGGGTTTCATTGCAACCTTCAGATGATCTACCACTTCCCCTTCCTCCTTGAGCGTGCCCTATTTTTCTTCCTTCAAACCTTTTATTTAGCTTCTCTTCAACTCGTAGGGCAAACTGGTATGCCTCTTCAACATTGGTCATTCTTACTAGACTTAATTCCTCCTGGATGCTAGGTCACAACCCACTGATATAACGAGAAACCTTCTCCTTATTTGCTTTTGCATGTCCTGCTCTAATCAAGAGTCAATAAAATTCCTCTGTATATTCTTGGACTGATCTTCCTGCTTGCTTTAACCCATGCATCTTCTTAAACAAATCAAGCTTGTAGTCCATAGGAATGAACTGCTTCTTCAATTTATCCACCATGCGATCCCATCTTGTGATCTTCTCCTATCCTCTTCTATTTCTTTCCAATTGGACCTCTTGCCACCAAATTTTGGCATGGCCTTTTAGTTTGGACTTTGCAAACTTAACCCTATCTGGGTCCCTGATATCCTCATACTCAAAGTATTCTTCCAGTTCATTGATCCAATCGATCAACTCATCTGGTTTCAGATTTCCTGAAAATACACCTACTTCAATTGTAGGTCTTTTCCTAAACTTAGTAATGGCCCTAAAAATCCTTTCCTCTGCATGATTTAGAACTTCCCCATCAAATTTCTCTTTTGGTCCAATTTCATCTTCTTCGTTGTCATCTTCACTTTCATCACCTGTGGCCATAGTTGCTCCTCTATGGAGCTCCTCCTGCAATGCCTGTACCTGCCTTTGGAGGGCTTTAACATCCTCAAGATTAATAGCTCTGGCCCTTCCACCACACTCTCTTTGTGGAGGCATCTTCTTAACTCAAACCCACAACCACACAGTCCTGGTGCAAACTACCTCACAGTCGGCACTCTGTCTACACACTCAGGAAAACCAGCTCTGATACCACTTGATGGGGACACAACCCAAGAATAGAATGGACACAATAAAAAATGGAAATTGTATTAACTAAAAAATAATCTAGTACATTCAGTACAAAGAAAATAAACTTCAAAACATGCCCTAAGGGCTTACAATAGCATAAATGTGGAGATGATTTCTCCTTTCAGTACCTCCTCTCAAACTCCAATCCGAACTGCCTTTTACAATGCTAGAAATCTCCTTAAATAGATCCTAGAGGGTTAAGAACCAGGAGTAAATTCTAGAAAGTGCTAGTAGACCTCCATCGACCAAATAGAAGGTTCCAAAAACTGCGTTAGAAGTTGGCGCAAATCTAGAAGAATCCAGAAACGGTAACCGAACTTCCAGGAGGCATAACTTTTGAACCGTAGCTCCAATTGATTAACCGTTTACATTTTTGGAAAGCTCTTGAAGCACTCTATAGCCCTATAGACAAGCTCCACTCATCCCCCATTTTTTGGCCCTTTTTGAGGTCATTTAACGCCCCTAACCTAACTTTGAAGCATTCTTAGGAGGTCTCCACAACCCAAAAAACTGCAATAACTTTCAAACCGTGGGGCCTTTTGACCTGATTCTTTTTCTAGAATGCTCTAAATTACAATTAAATTCATCTAGCCAATTTACACCTCCTAATTCACCAAAATGATGGCATAATTACATACTCCTATTTTTTGGGATTTTCTAGCACACTGATAGTGGAATTGTGAGAGTTGGAACCTTTATTTGACCCAAATGGGTATCCAAAAATGAAAACACATGAAATAGAAACTAAGTCTAAGTATATTTTTTTGGGTGACACAAGATTGCCCTTATACCTCTGGATGCTCTTGCATCAAGTATCAACAAACCATCCTCTATTTCTTTCAATTACAAGTTACTATATATCATAAATTTAATAAATCCAAGTTTTGTCAAATATTTGTCAAACCTTGAATACTAGGTTCTTGGTGCTTGCTTCAGACCATATAGAGCTTTCTTCAATTTTCATACCATGTCTTTCTCTTTTATCAGATGGAAACCTTCAGGATTCTGAATGTATACCTCTTCTTCAAGTTCTCTATCTAGGAAGGTTGATATGGCATCAATCTAATACACTTTAAATTTCTTATTTTATGCATAAGCCAAGAACATTCTTACTACCTCCATTCTGGCTAGCATGTGTCTCCTTATAGTCTATTCTTTCTTGTTGTGAATATCCTTTGTACACAAGTCTAGCCTTATTTCTCACAACTTCCCCTTGTTAATTCATCTTATTTCTGAATACCAATTTGGTTCCAATAGCATTCTTATCTTTAAGTCTTGAAACTAATTCCCATGTATCGTTCTTCACAATCTAATCTTACTCTTTCTTCATTTCTTGAATCCAATGATCACATTTACATACTTAATCTATACTCTTAGGCTCAACTTGAGAAATCAAACATATCTCTTCATGAACTACATTCCTTTTCATCACTCCTTTGTCTTTGCTTCCAATTATCTACTCTAGAGGGTGATTCTTTATCAAATTCCTATTAGAGGTAGGATTTTCTAACTCAACTCTTACTTCTTCTCTTGGTTCATATCTTTCTCCTATTTTCTCAATAGTATGCACATGATTTTGCAGATCATTGTTAGTCTCAAGGAAAACTTTTACATTCTATCTAACAATTCTAGTATTATCTTCTTCCTCATCAGAATTATAATCCATCATCTTTTCCTTAGTTCCAAAATTTTCATCAACTTTTACATTTGTGCATTCAACTATTATCTTAGTTCTATGATTAAAATATATGTAAGCTTTTCTTTTCAATGAATAACTAAGAAATATACCTTCATCACTTCTTGGATCAAACTTACCAACATTGTCATATCTCTTTATATAACATTTTCTTCCAAAGATTATGAAATGCTTTACTAAGGGTGAATGACCAAACCATAATTTAGAAGGTGCCTTATTCGTACCTTTTCTGATATGCACTCTATTCATAGTGTACACTATTGTATTGATTGTTTCTCTCCAAAATGTCTTCGATAAATCATTCTCAAATATCATTTCTCTTGTTTCCCCTGATAGTGATCAGTTTCTTCTTTCTACAATCCAATTCTACTCAGGGGTCTTTGTTGAAGATAATTGTCTCCTAATTCCATTCTCTTCAAAAAACATGCTAAATTATCTAGAGGTAAACTCTCCTCCTCTATCTAATCTCAAACATTTTAACTTAACTCCAAATTCATTCTCAACTCTATTCTTCAATATCTTAAACTTCTCAAAAGCTTCATATTTCTCTTTAATAAATGCTACCCCAATCATTCCAGTGAAATCATGAAAAAAAAATCATAAAATAAATTTCCCCATAGAATCCTCTTGTCCTAGTAGGGCTTCTTAAATATGTGTGAACAATCTCTAGCTTTTTTTTGTAGTAATGAGACATTTTAGTTGAAAAGAAATGCATATTTAGCCTCAAATCAAGACTTTTGGGCTCCTCCTCTTGTCTCTTATGAGAAAATTTAGTTCAAAAGAAATGTACATTTAGCCTCAAATCAAGACTTTTGGGCTCCTTCTCTTGTCTCTTATGAGAAATTTTAGTTGAAAAAAAATCCACATTTATTACCAAAATCAAAACTTTTGGGCTCCTCCTCTTGTCTCTTAAGAGACATTTTAGTTGAAATGAAATCCACATTTATCATCAAAATCAAAACTTTTGGGCTCCTCCTCTTGTCTCTTATTAGACATTTAAATTGAAATAAAGCCCACATTTATCCTCAAATTCAAGACTTTTTGACTCCTCTTGTCTCATATGAGACATTTTAGTTGAAATAAAACCCACATTTATCCTCAAAACAAGACTTTTGGGCTCCTCCTCTTGTCTCTTATGAAACATTTTCAATTTCATTTCTATCCACCAATTAAAGGTAAAATCCAAATTCTTACCCCGACTCCTTCTTGAATCCTATAAATATAAGGAGAATTTAAGAGCAAAGGGACCCAAGTTTTAGGCATCTACATTATAGGCATAATTAGAGTTTGTCATATTGAGCATATCAACATTGTTATTCTAGCAAGTTTATCTCATTTTGATAGCATGTTAGATTTGTTTTCATGTTATTTAGTATCATCTTAACACATGTTTAAATCATTACATGTTCATTTGGATAGTATCCTAAGAGTTGTTACTCACATGTAATTTGCATTTTCATCTTAGATATTGTATACATACTGTTAGATTTTCATTTTAAGCATACTTCCTATTCCAAAACTGTCATTGAGATGCTAGTCTGAGAGCATTCTTAGCAGTTGGTTTGCATTTTGACAATGATCTCTTGGGTTTAGTCTAGTTTTTTATCATTTTATCTACACTCTGCATTAAGGTTTCATGAATACACGAATATTCTGTGGACAAAATGGCACCCACCATGGGGCTTCATATTAGAGCCTCTTTGTTCTTCAAGTTTTCTTTCTAATCTTTTATTTTTCTTTTAGATCTACTTTTTTATCTCTGGTTTTGGTGCAAATCTAATCTTTTATAGGTTTTATAGTGTGTGAGAAGCTTCATAATGAGATCAGAAAACTTTCAAAGAAATTTCCAAGCTCACAAAGATCAGATCTACCACTCCCCTGATGCAATAATTCTTTTAAACACTATTTTAATGCTTTTACCCAGTCTTTTAATGATTTTGATCATTCTTATAGCACATTTGATCATTCCTATATTTCATTTGATCATTCTTATGGTGCATTTGACCATTCTTATAGTGTATTTTCTTATTCTTATAGTGCATTTGCTCATTCTTATAGTGCATTTTCTTATTGTCATAGTGCATTTGTTCATTCTTATAGCACATTTTAAGATTATTATAGTGCATCTACAACTTTCTATGATGCATATGCTATCTTCTATCATACATATAATCTAAGCTATTAACCTTTACATATAACATTCAGATCAAATTTTGGATTGTTTGCAGACACCATCTAAGCTGACAAGAACTCTTAGGCTGCTACAAACACATGGCAGGAATGAAGACCCTCAAAAATGCACCTATCCTTTGCTAGCTCTAAATAAGGTAAGTGGACCTCGGTCCTTTTTAATTCAAAGTATGACATTTCTAAGTTCCAAAACTAGCTTAATAGAAGTATTTGATCTCACTAATCTAAAACAATAGTAGGCCTATGTTCTCAACTCCTCTGAATTGATTAGAATGCCTGACCTTCTATAAAGATCAGTTACAATTAAATGATGAAAGAATCCATACATAGCTTAACTAAGAGTCTCTCTATCTTTAGTAGTATAAGGGCCAGTGATTGAAACTTTGTGTATGTTGTGTTTAGGAAGTCAAGACAATAGGGATATGCTCTCACTCTTCTCAAGTGATCAAATTAACAAACCTATTTGTGATTTCCATTTCCTCCTTTCCACTAGGTAGGATTATCTAGCCATAGAAATGCTACCTCCCAAGTTACCTTAGTAGGTCCAGTGAGAGGCATCACCTCCCAATCTTGTATTCTCAATCGAATGCAAGCCACTTGTGTTTGGAATTTTGCATATCAAGTCAGAAACATCTAGAGAAACACATCTGTTCCCTACTCAACTTTGCGAGAGTGAACTTATCCTATAAATATATCCAAAACACCTTGTCTATCCTACCTTGTTACTCTTAACGAATCATGGTCAACATAAATCCTCATATTGTGAAAATGTGTAAGAGTTAAAGAAATTCTATTCACTTTTCATGCCACTATAAAAAACTAGTGTAACCACGAAGCCAAAATGATCACCTATATAGATGAGTACCAAAATAGCTAGTAGAACCATAAAACACATTAAAACTTTAGATCTCATCAAACCTATTACCCCAAAAAATCATTCACCAAACATAGTTACTTACGAGTTGCCCCTATTCAATGAAGGTTTAGAACCCTTTGCCAAAATGGGTTCATCTAACATATGGGATAAAAAGTGCATTGAAACTAAAATTGAAGATTTTTAGCAAAATCTTGAACTTGTTGATATCATGGACAAGATACTTGAAAAATACAAAGAATGCTACATACTAGCATTAGTAAAACAAGGTGCAAAATTTTCATTTGACTTTGATGTGACCAATCTGAAATGAGACAAAGAAGAGTCACCCTTAGATATTGTCATACAAAAATTACAAGACTTATAGTTCAAAATGGAAAGAATGAAGTGAGGAACAATACAACCCACAGAGTTTAGCCTCAGAATGGTGTATCCTCTACCATTTGATAATATAATTACATTCATGTCTTTCCCTCAAAATGTGTAGATACCAAAATATGATAAATATTTTGGTACATTAAATCCACTAGATCACCTTAGACAATTCTATGCACTAAGTATGGAGTTTTTCCATGACATGACTTACCTAATGCATCTATTTCCCAAGAGCCTCAAGGGGAAAACAATGGAATGGTTCTCCAAGACACCCTCTAACATTAAAACCTTTGAACAATTGGCTTCTATTTTTTTTTCCCAATATTCCAATAACATCAAAAGAGAAGTTACAATGATTGATTTGTGTAACACAAAACAATTTCTTGGTGAATCATTTAAGGTCTTCCTACAATGGTGGAGAAACACATTTTACAAGTATCATAGAGACATACTGGACAAAGAGAAGACTGACATCTTTATCAATAGTCTCTCAAAACCCATGAATTACTAGCTAAAACTCCAAGGGACTAAAGATTTTAAGACCACCTTAGAAAATGCCACTAAGGTAGAATAAAATTTGATAAACAATGACATTATTAAATTATCTAAATATGGTAAGGGTTTCTCCAAAAATTCCACACAGAATCATAATTCCTCTGATCATTCCATTGACAAACAAAAATTATGATGGAGAAATAATAACAAAAAATTGCCAATGATGGGGTGGTTGAAGTCAACCATGTCAAACCTTAAACCCAACCTCCTCTAAATCAACTTAGTCCCATTATCAATAACACCAATCTAAACTCACCTCTACAAGATAACACCCATCCATTTTACTGATGTAACATGACAACTCCCTCTACATCTAATCAAAAAGTTTCTTATAATCAAGCTCCTCCCCCTCGAAGATATCAGTCTTCCAATATACCCAAAGAATATACACCTATTGGGGTCTCTTATGAGAGTTCTTTACAAACCATCTTGGTTGATGAACTCATTGTGCTACCCAATGCCAAACCCTATAAACCCCAAGTCAAAATAAAGGGGTGGAATGACAAACACATTTGTGCCTATCACCAAAATAGGGGGAACTTAAAAAAAAAAAATTCACCCTTAAGGGGGCCGTACAAAAATTAATCAATGATAGAACTATTGAAGTAAATAACCTTAGCAATAATGAAGACCACACAAACTTGAAGAATCCTTTAATGAGTCATGAAAAGGGTGAATCCTCTTGAGCTAATCAGAATGCACTTCCTCACAATAAGGTTAATTATACACATCAATATGATAACACCATCGACATGATCTTGAGATGTGATGATCTAAATTTATTTTACCAAGACTTGTAGAAAATTCTAATCATGCAACTATGAGTTCCTCCGTGCCTAAATACAACTTGGTCAACTAGTTACTTAAGACAACCACTTGTATCTCCATTTTTGAGTTGTTGCAAATCTCACCAGAGCATAAAGAAATCCTCACCAAAGTCTTAATGCCAAATGACCTGGATGTGAGTAGGTTTTAAAACATGGTCAGCAATCTTGTAGCTCCTCATTTTATCTCCTTTTTAGCCCAAGATGACATGTCCATCATCTAGCGACAAAATTATCCTCTTCATATTGAAGTCTTTATCCACAAAAATAGAGTTAAGAGAGCATTGGTTGATGGTGGGGCAGGTCTTAACATTTTCACACTAAATTTAGTGAAAGCCCTAGGATATATGAAAGATGTTGTTGATCCAAGGAAGAAAATCACTATCAAAGCTTATGATGATGAGGAGAGATCCTCCAAAGGCATGGTTATTCTACCAATCAGGGTCAAACAAGTTGTGAAAGAAACCATTTTTCATGTCTTAGACTTGCAATTAACTTATAACATACTATTAGGAAGACTATGGATTCATGACATGCAATTTATTCCCTCCACTTACTATTAATGTCTTAAATTTCCATACATGGGTCAAAAGGTGACTGTACTGGGGGACCAAAACTTTGCACAATATTGTAATTCCCTTGTTCCTCATAATAGAGAAGACACTAGCACCCTGATAGATGACATCAACTGATCCATATCTACAAACACTTCATGTTCTACCATCTAAAATAACGACCACTCATCTACATCGACTAAGATTAAAGAGAAAGTTGGTTGTTCAAGTTCTTCCCCTCCTTTACCATCATCATCAAAGGACCCCAAATAGATGCATTATGAAGAAATGGATAGGTTGATGAAGGAGTTTGATCAAAAGTGTAAACTACAATGTAGAGGGGTACTTGAATACTTGGTCTCCTTATTTGATCCCCCTCTCTCTCCAAGGTCTTATGGAAAACCATCATCCACCACTAGAACGTATCAAAAACATTTTGTTAAGGGAAGTGGAGTACCCCTAAGCATAGTAGAAGAAATTAGTAAACAAAAAATTGACATCTCCCCCCGTCTACATGGAAAAGGTTTTGAAAAATTTTGGATATATGGGCGATGGTCCCTTAGGGAAAGGAAAGGAATTGTCAAGCCTCTTGTAGCACAATTCTAGTCCAAGAAATCCAAAATAGGCATAGGGGAACAAGGAAAGGCACATAGCACCTCCAAGTCTCTTACCAAGAACAATTATTTTGCCTCTTTTTCTCTAGCATGGGTACCAAAAGAAAGAGGTGGTAATAGCAAGAAGGCAACTAATATAATAAATGTAAATCTATCTCTCCCTAGTTCACACCACACAAGAGAACCACTCATGGAAACTTCCAATAATGAAGATGATCACAACTCCACTAAATGGGTGTTTAAATCATTATCTAAAGAGTCCATCCATGACAAAGAATGTGATGTTGTTCACATTCTTGTATCCAATGATTTCACTACACAAGGATCAATTTGTTATCTAGATCTTACTTCATCAAGAGTTAGAATGCAATAGAATAACTTAGGAGCTACTACATAATCAACATGTCACACCACATCATATGAGGATGATAAAATATTGAAGAGTTCCAATTTCAAAGCCTATTTCCTAACTTCTTTCTAGTAGAAGTCAAAGATGACTACTATGAGCCACTCACTAGCTTTACTTTTCCTAACACTTTAGGGGAAGCACATGTCATAGACCTAACTAATACAACATATGAACCATCTAATGAGATCTTGTCTTTGGACCCCATGAAACCCTTTCCATATTATGAATCACTCTCCCTAGTCCATCTTGAACTCATTAGTTGAGATACAATTGAGCCTCGCCATATCCCTTGTTTTCGCACAAATCATGATAGCTTTATCTACCTTAACACGGTTGAACCATCTCATCCATGAAGAACTAAAGAAACACATGCAGCCATGTTTGACATCAATCATCTCAATTATACTAGTATAGGACAAGTAGTTCATAGCCTTGAGCATCACTACCAAGTTGTAGCTGATCTTGAGAAAAAATGGAAATAAATAGAAGTGATGCATGCAATGGTGAAAACCCAATAGTCACACCCACGGATGAGATGATTGATACCTTACCTATGCACTCTAAGGAAAGATCATCCATTTTAATCAAACCAACCAAAAAAGTCAACATTGGTGTAGAACAAGAAACAAGGATCATCTATTTGGCACATTTTTTAAGCATAGAGGAAAAAACTAAATCCATTCACTTCTTTGAAGAGAGGCAAATAAACTTTGCATGGTTTTACATAGACATGCCAAGATTAGACCCAACTTTAATCCTCCATCAAGTCAAAATTTCTCCAAAGGTCAAGCCTATCAAGCAAAAACTTAGGAAAATGCATCCCCACATAACTCTACTAGTCAAAGAAGAATTGGAGAAATTGATCAGTACCAACTTCATCCAACCCCTAGCATATGTGTCATGGCTAGCAAACATTGTGCCTATATCAAAGAAGAATGGTAGCATATGCATTTGAATTTATTTTTGGGATGTCAACAAAGCATGTCCTAAATATAATTTCCCCCCTCTCAACATTGACACCATTATAGATCTAACAGTGGGCCATTCTATATTTTCACTTATGGATGGATTTTTAGGGTATAATCAGATTAGGGTAGCTCTAGAGGACCAAGAGAAAACAACCATTACTTTTGCATGGGCCACACTTTGTTGGAATGTGATTCCCTTTGGGCTAAATAATGCAAGGTCCACCTATTAATGGGCCATGACCACTATATTTCATGACATGATGCACATCTTTATGGAAGACTATGTAGACGATATCCTTGCCAAATCCCATACTCGAGAAGAATATCTCCCCATCTTGGATAAGATATTTACTTTCTTAGAAGCATTCAAAGTTAGGCTAAATTTAAAGAAATGTGCTTTTGCATCAAATTTGGCAAGCTTCTAGGATACATTGTCTCAGCCAAAGGGATAGAAGTTGATCCTAAAAAGGTACAAGCCATAGTTACCATGCAACCACTAAAGAACTTGTGTCAACTATGTTCTCTCCAAGGAAGGCTTCAATCAGTCTGTCATTTCATTTCCCAATTAGTAGAGAAGTGTGTGCCTTTCACCCACTTATTACACAAAGATATAATTTTCAAATGGGATGATCAATGTTAGAAAGCTTTTGATTTACTCAAAAGCTACTTGATGAATTTGCTAGTGTTGGTGCCTCCAGTGTCACAAAAACCATTATTGTTGTATATTTCCTTAACTAAAAAATCAATTAGAGCCCTCTTATCACAAGAAAATGACTAAGGAAAAGAAAGGGCCATTTATTACATCAATTACACCCTAGTCAACTATGAGTTAAATTACTCCTTTATTGAAAAGGCATGTTTAGCCATAGTTTTTGCTTCCCAAAAGATATGCCATTATATTTTGACACATAAGGTCAAGCTGATTTCCAAGATTGATCCCCTCAAATATCTTCTCAGCAAAACAACATTAATAGGCAGATTCGCCAAGTGGGTGGTGATCCTAAATGAATTTGATATTGAGTATGTCGATAGGAAAGAAATAAAAGGATAGGCCATCGCCAACCAATTGGAGGATGTGCCTATAGAGAGCTTGAATCCTATCTTAGCTAACTTTGTAGATATGTACATTCTTCAAATAGAGCTAATAACTTAGAAGTTCTATTTTGATGGTTCTTACACACACCATGGTTTAGGCACCAATATTTTGTTCATCATGCCATTAGGTGTTACCATCCCCAAATCCTACAAACTAATTTTCCCCTATACCAACAACATGAAGAAATATGAACCCTTTGTCTGAGGCCTCAAGATAGCTTTAAAATGGAAACTAATAGTGCTAGAGGCTTACAAAGATTCCTAGTTGATCATCAATCAAGTAACTGACACATATTAGACCAAAGATGAAAAGTTATTGTCTTACAAACATATGGTTGACACACTTAAGACATGTTTTGTTCATATTACTTTTGAACAAATTCCCAGAGATAAGAACATCGTAGTAGATGCCATGGACACCTTCGCCTCCTTGCTTTAGTTACTGGAGTAGCATGAGTAGTATGAGTTCTTAGTAGAAGAGGTGGTTCAACCCACATTTACTCAACCTAATTCCCTTATCATTTGTCATTTAGATGCTCCCAATTCCCTCTGGGATAAACCCATCATCACTTACCTTTGTAATAGCACCATCCCCCCCACCTTTCATGCAACCAAAGACTTAATTTCATTCAATAGACCTCATGTTACACTTTGGTGGTTGATATTCCATATAGCAAGGGTCTTGATGGTAATTTTTTTAGATGTCTTGAGAAGAACAAGTCAAGAGTTGCTCTACAAGAAGTCCATGCAGGTATTTGTGGGTCACACTCTAGTGGTTTTACATTAGCAAAGAAGATTCTTCGGATGGGTTATTTTTGGCCAACCATGGAAAAGGATTCTATCGACTATGTTAAGACTTGTAAAAAATGTCAAATCCATGGTAACCTTGTTCATGCACCAACCCAAGAACTCAGCCCTTCGGCCACACCATGGCCTTTTTACCAGTGGGGTTTTGATTTAATTGGAGTCATCCACCCACCTTCCTCTAGCAGACATAAGTGGATTATTACTACCATAAAATACTTCACCAAATGGGTTGAAGTGGTACCACTTGTTAACTTTATGGGAAAAAAAATCTCTTCCTTCATCCTAAACCATATCATCTATCAGTTTGGAATACCTCATGCCATTCTCACTGACAATACCTTGTAGTTTATGAATTAAATAATTCACAAATTATGTGAGAAATTTCATATTATATAGTAGTCCTCATCAATTTATTACCCCTAAGGCAATGGCCAAGTACAGTCCACCAACAAGACCATTATAAACATTATGAAGAGAAATGTCAATGATATTGATAGAGATTGGCATTTATAGCAGAATCCTACCCTCTTAGCCTATAGGATGAGTGTTAGGAGACCTACATGTGCAAAACCCTTCTCTTTGGTTTATGGTTGTGAAGCCATTCTTCCCTTAGAGGTTGAGATTCCATCCTTGAGAGTTACTCTTTGAGACATTCTATCACATGAAGACTATAGAGTGGCCCATCTAGAGCAGCTAGAGTTATTAGAATAACATAAATATATGAGACATGAACACCTCAAAGTGTGTCAAAATAGATTATCAAGACATTACAATAAAAAGGTCAAACCCCATGTCTTTTAGGTTGGTGACCTAGTGCTCTAAGAAAACCCTAAAAACTAAGCTGTTAGGGATAAGAAAGGCAAATGGGAGGCCAATTGGATTGGTCATTACATTATCTCAGAGTCTTTTGGGACAAATACTTACAGACTTGCAGATTGTGCTGGTATCGATCTAGCAGAACCCATCAAAAACATCAATCTCAAAAGATTCTATGTTTAGGACTTGTAGGAGACATATCAGCACCAAAATTACCAAAAAAATTAGAAAATACAAAAAAAAGAAAAAAAATTACTACAAAAGAAGTGAGAAATACCACCTTTGGTTTGAAAATGAGCAAGAGAAAGCACCTTTGGACTTCCCTACACAACACAAGTCCTTTAATGGTGAAAAAAATTAACACAATACCTAAACAACTGATTTCGTGACAATTTTTTCTTGTTTAAGGTTTATCTAGCATAGTCGAATTAATTTCACACATACCTAATTGAGAAACACTTGTGGGTTATAGTTTAGTCATCCCTTAGCATCCAATGCAACTCATAGTAGTAGAGATAGTCAGTATGACATCACCAAAGGGAATCACAATAGATCAGGAGAAACATGGAGTTAGATTATGTATTGAGATACCATAGACATGAATTGCAGGAAAATCAACACACATTCAAACTATGCACCATGGTCAATAATTCCCAATATCTGTTTTAGCTTTTTATTTGATCCTTTTGTTGTTCCAAAGATTCTTTTTGCCTTCATCATCTCCAATATAGCTCCCTAAGCCCACTCTTAGCACTTTCGGCCCACTTGGGTCTCCTTGACTCTTTAGGTACCTCCACACGGTCCTGGCTATCTCCACAATCCAAAAAATCTCACTCACATCCTTGATTCACCCCCACCAATTGGAAAATTGTCAAATATTATAAAAAAATTCAAAAATTGTCAAAAATTATCAAAAAAAAAAACAACTAAGAAAATTCAAAAATTGTCAAAAATTATGAAAAAAATTCAAAAATTGTCAAAAGTTATCAACAATTGCCAAAAAATATCAAAAATTCCAAAAATGTCAAAAATTATCAAAAAAATTCAAAAATTACTAAAAATTATCAAAAAAATTCAAAAATTACTAAAAATTATCAAAAAAATTCAAAAATTATTCAAAATTGACAAAACCATTCCAATGAGGGTAATAATTGCCTAAAATAGCCAAAAAATCCAAAAGTTAACAACACCCCAAAATTCCAATCAAACATGCTTTGTTTCAACTCAAATAAGCTATTAAAATATACATAAATTATTGATGTATTTTTCAAACCAATGATCCATTGATTTCATGTCAAACTGTTGTCCGTCTATAATTGTTGCTCCTTTGGGACAAGTTTGCATTCCTTAACTAGTTTTATATGAAATCAATGGTGAGGCCCACTATATTGAAAAATATTTAAATATTTTATGACATATTTAATGGCTCCATTACCTCATGAAAAACCAAACACAATAGAAAAGTGCCTCAATGACATTAAGAAGTAGCGTAGTTATGTCCTAAAACATCTTGCTAAGCTTTGAAAAATTTGACACAATGTGAATAGCAAAAGAGGATCTAGTAGAGCCCCTTATCTTTCCTCTAATCAAGAAAAACAATTCTCGATGAATTATTAGTCTTATTTATGTTACAGTGGCCACAGTTGATCTAGGCCCCTCCAACAAATATATCAATGCTATCCCAAAAGGCCCAGATATCCATCGGATTCCTTTATCATCCCCTAATCATGGGGCATAGAATAAGTAAGCATAAGTTTGAGAGATTGCAGGGGTCTCCTTTCCTTTTTAGACCTAAACGCCTTCTTTAGCCCCCCAAATTTCCTTTTTAGGCCCAAAAACCTTTTCCAAGGCCCTATTTTGGCCTCTTTTAGGCCCCTTGAGTGTCTTTTTAGGCCCAAGACACCTTTCTAGGCCCCTCATGCCCCTTTTTAGGCCCAAATGCCTTTTCTAGGCCCCTCAAAGCACCTTTTTAGGTCTAAACACCTTTTTCAAGCCCCTCAAGCACCTTTGTAAGGCCCAAGACACCATTTTTAGGCCCCTCAAGCACCTTTTTAGGCCCACGCACTTTTTTCAGGCCCCTCAAAGTACCCTTTTAGGTCTAGATGCTTTGTTTTAGGCCCCTCGAGTGCCTTATTAGGCCTAGGCACCTTTTTTAGGCTCCTCAAGTGCCTTTTTAGGTCGTAACGCTTTTTTCAGGGCCCTCAAACACCTTTTTAGGCCCAAAATGCCTTTTTTAGGCCCTCAAACACCTTTTTCAAGCCCCTCAAAGCACCTGTTTAGGCTGAAATGCCTTTTTCAAGGCCCTATTTTAGCCTTTTTAGGCCCCCAAGATGCCTTTTTCAAGGCCCTATTTTGGCCTTTTCAAGCCCCTAAGATGCCTTTTTAGGCCTAAACACCTTTTTTAGGCCCCTGAGGTGCCTTTTTAGGCCCAAACACCTTTTTCAAGGCCCTATTTTGTCATTTTTAGACCTTGAGGCCCTGTTTTCTTGGCCTCTTCTAGCCATCAAAGCCTCTTATAGGTCCAACACCTTTTCACAGGCCTCATGAGCATCCATCTCAACCCACACCTAGTGAAAATCCTAACTTTGGCCTTATGTGTACCTATAAAGGCTATCAATATAGATATATAGTCTTGTGTCTCACAATTTGTGGTTTAGAATTTCTTGCTTTTTCCACCATTAAATGCCACAACTCTCCAACCATTATAGAAATTTGTACTTATCTTCATTGGAAACCCACAAAGACATTCAATTCCCCACATACAAGTGAAGGTTTTTCTTCCTCTATAGATTGTATTATCTCCACTTTTCTAAAGATTGAATGTCCCCAAAAATTCCAAAGACATTTGAATATTCCCAAAAGTTCCAAAAACATTTGAATATTTCAAAAAATTTGATAAACACTTGAATATTACCAAAAATTCCAAAAATATTTGAATATTCCTAAAAATTCCAAAAACATCCACAAATTCCTAAAAATGCTAAAAACATCCAAATACATTCCAAAAATATAAAAAACAAACACAAACAATCTTCATCCAACACATTAATAATACCACTAGTTGTCCTTTTTCTTGTCACAAAAACAAATACAAATTTTATTCTATTATGACAATAATGAAAACATTATATTTCACATATCCTCTACCTGATCATTTATTTTGGCCTTCCTGAGGGAGGTGGCAAGACAAGGTGTCCAATCAATGGTGTTTCTTTAGACCCAACTCCTGACAAAGAAGCCCCTCGCATCAATCCCCTATGTATCCACACTATATCCATGGAAATTAGAATCCTACCACCATGCAACTATGTATTTAATAGTTGTACAAATTCCCTATCCAAAAACTATATCTCTCATTGGTTCTCATTTGGGAATGCTTGATGATAAAGTCCCATATAATAGGCAACTTCCTAGTGTACCTTCACCATCTGTTGCATATCCATGAAGATATTCTCCAACATTTTGTTTATTCCTAGTATAGTGATCACTCATTGGGCCACATCCCACTCCTACTACATTTGATTAGTCACCATTCATCAGTGCTCCATGTCCACTTTTGTCTCGCCCAACCACTGCTACAACTGTCACACCTTCAACTCACTCAATGCTAACCACTCCTGTAGTTTAAATGATAGGGAGTTCAATTTTGCAATCGCCTCCCTAAATGACTCAGACTACAACTACAACAACACTATCTCATTTTGCCCAATTTCCAAACCCATTTGCGCCATCTTAAGGGATTACTACAATCTATGAGCTCACGATCGCTCTACTCATGACTGCTCCACTCACATCCTTGCATCATTCTCTTCCAAACACAATTGCTCAACATGCAGTTCTACTTCTAGTGATTGCACCCATGCCCGCTCCATATTCACCATCACCTAGAGCCATCTTTCCTCTATTTACACACCATCTTCCCATGCCTTCTCTATGAATCACAATAGAAACTCGACTTCCTATTTATCGTTCTCTACTTAGACTCTCTTTGTAGCCAACATTCTTTGTAATTTTTCTATGTCACTTGATGATTGATTTCCTCCCCTACCTCTAGCTATGATTCCTCCACATTTACACCACTTGCTTCCCCTTCCATTGATCCTTTTCCCAAAATTTTGAGGCTAATCAACTACCCTGCTCAAGTCCTTGGAGCTTTTTCCACAAACTTTTTAGGAGATTTTATCTCTCCCACCTCCTCTTCTACTCCAGACATACTCTTAGTCATCTCAAGTGGACTATTCTCTACCCACATCATCACCTCATCATCATCCAATACCACTTGCAATGCCTATTGTGCTGTAGTCCCTGACAACATCATTAACACTAAGAAAGGCATTTCTTTTACCCTAATCCCTGCATCTTTAGGTTGTGCTAGCCCCCATCCCACCTAACTTGATTCATCTTGCAGTTTGGGTTGATACACTAGCTCCTCAAAGGTTTTTTGAATGTGCTTTGCTCTTTGCCCTTGCCTAATCCACCTTCCTTTGCTAGCATCACCCTCCTGCTATGACTAATCTAGTGAGCCTAGCATGCTTTCACTCACACCTCTGACTTCTTGATCAATCCAGTGACCTTGTTTTACTCTTCACCTTGCTTCATTCCATTCCCATGCTATCCACCTATTTATGACCATCACTCACCTAGACTCACTCTTTAATGACCTTACCACATGTTTTCTTCTCACCACACCTGTATTATGTATACTTCTACCATTCCTATGCCATAATTATCACCAAAAAATATTTCCAACCTTCTCTACCAACACACACTCTATGCATTCTACTACCAATTTCCATTGACACATCTCATAATTTGTTTCCCAACCATTTCAACCACTTTATCCATGGTTTGAACAAATTTTACACTACTGCACATAGCTATCAGCACTACTGGTCTACAATTATTGGTTTTTCTATTATTATGCACTTCTAGTACCTTGATAATGTACTTGACTAGAGGTACTAGGATGAAGTCATGATACTTTATTTGCCTTTGATTTTTCACTATTCAATTCTTGTGATTCTCTAATTTCATGCATTATTGGTGTCCACTTGTAAGTGTCTCCTCTCATTTGGAAAGCCATGTGTAACTCGACCAATTTTGTATGATATCTCAGGTGAGAACTTTATCCAACATTTGATTATTTATGTGCCTATTTTTATTTATTGCAACCATAACATTTGTTTTTCAATAAATTCTCATACTTTTAATGTACATTATCCTTGATTGGTTGTACTTCTTGGTGTGACATAGTATTCATATCACCATAGCTGAGCTAGTAGTGGTTGTACTTGGTCACTTTTTTTTAAATGCACTATGATGATAGTTAATTTGCATCCCTTTACAATAAAAGTGACAATTAGTTGCATTCATTTAGTTTGCATTTTCATCTTGGGTCTCTTATGATCAAATGGTTGGCACATAAATCAGGATAACACAACACAGATCTCATTCATAGTGCTCAACAACAAGGCTACAAACAATGAGTAAGGTTATTCAACAAGAAGTCACCACCCAACATACTACTGCAAAGGTTAAGACTATACTATTGTGGACTCAGTCTCATCACAACACTACCACCTTGCGTCACACTTCATTCTTTCCTATCATATATTCTACCTATTGAATTATGTGTCTTTTTAATCTCAAACAATTACGCACTAATACATTTGGTACCAAATTGCAACGGTAGTGCCGTTGCAATTTTTTTGTCACAACCTTGTTGTCATCGCAATTGTGATGGTCTACCATCACAATTGCAACGACAACAAGGTTGTGACGAAAAAATTGCAACGACACTGATGTTGCAATTTGGTACCAAATGTATTAGTGACGGTCACTAATTTCTCCTATTTTCACCTCATATTACATTGTGTGACTTTCAAATCTCAAACAATTTTTGGTCACTATCGATAACACCATTAATCATATTTCATGCATTCATTATTTCATCTATTCTTATTTGAATCTCAAGATTCATTTGTAAGCTTTAAATCTTAAATGTTGAGCCCCATTCCTTCACATCTTTTCATCTCTAGCATAATCATTTGCTTCCATATGTTTCTTTCCATCTACCATCTCAGTTACCATTTCATTTCCTTTCATTTCACCTTTCATTCACTTCATTTATCATTATACTTTCATTTCATCATATTTGATTTATTGCATTTCATTTCATTCCATCATTTTAATTACCCTTAAACATATTTCACCACTCACATCAAATATATAAAGTCCATGGTATAACAAGTGCACAAGTTTGAACATCAAAAACCTCGAATATCTCAAATATCAAAAGGATTGAATCATCAACATCAATATCAAAAGGTCATCAATGTTAACATAACAGGATCCTCATCATAAATGACATACATGATAAGCCAATAAAATGAACAAAAATCCTCCACAAATCAACCCTATGTCGCACCACTTACATCATCAATCTATGTCTGATCCAAAGTTTCCTACTCACTAGGAGCACTCATCCCATCTTGAACAATCAAACACCAAACAACAACTTCAATTTTTCATCACAAGTGATCATCCTACATCAATTAAATCTCAACATCTAGCTATTTAGCTACTGGTTCTATCTTGAACTTGTTATTTTCCCTACTCTATACCCTAAGATGCATATGTTTGTTTTCCCCTACTATGCATCCTTAGGGGGGCACTATTTCTATCTATCCAATATCATTTGATTGGTTCTGCACATCACGTTGTGACTACACATTCCCTAACAACTATTCTCATCAACATTTTTAGAAATAAAACTAGAATATTCCTATTTCACACATTCATTTTTTCCAATTTCATTTCTAAGGGGTAGAATACCGAGTCATCAACAATATACCGAGGCATCAATAGTATACCGAGTCATCAACAATATACCAGGGCATCAAAAAATTTCAAATATAAAAAATGTTCTACCCCAAGGCATCAAAATTTTCAAATATCAACCCTAGCCAAAATTTTAAACATTGAATCAAAGAAAACCAAGGCATCCAAGAAAAACATTGCAATATCAAAATATTAAATCAACAAAATCAATGACACTCAGACATCAAGTTATTGACAATCATACATTATATCAACCTTGAAACATCAAAACATCATCAATCAGATACACAATCATCAAAATTTGACCTAAAATCAGAGAATCAAGATAATCTATGAACTATTATGCTTCACATATTAGCTCAAAGGGGGACATTTGTAGACACCCAAAAATTGGCAAAGACCTGAATTATGCAATTTCAATCAATCAACACAAATTAAGGAGGAAATCAGAGGAAAACAACAAACTTTCAAATTAAGAATTACATCAGGTTATTAATTGATTAAATCATCTATTAAATTAATAAGACCTAAATCAACTTCAAAAGAGGAGAAAAAAAATTCAAAATCATAAAATGAAATTCAAAAGGGAGAGGGAAAAAGACAAACTTTTGAAAATAAATGAAATTTTTATTAAATCAATAAATCCATTTATCCTCACAAAATGAAAATCCTCCTTTTATTTTATAAAGAATTGAGAAAAAGCCACATTTAGCCTTAAATCAAGACTTTTGTGCTCCTCTTGTCTCTTATGAGACATTTTAGTTGAAAAGAAATGCACATTTAGCCTCAAATCAAGACTTTTGGGCTCCTCCTCTTGTCTCTTATGAGACATTTTAGTTGAAAAGAAATCCACATTTATCATCAAAATCAAGACTTTTGGGCTCCTCCTCTTGTCTCTTATGAGATATTTTAATTGAAATAAAACCCACATTTAGCCTCAAATCAAGACTTTTGAACTCCTCCTCTTGCTTCTTATGAGACATTTTAGTTGAAATGAAACCCACATTTATCCTCAAAACAAGGTTTTTGGGCTCCTCCTCTTATCTCTTATGAGACATTTTTAATTTCACTTCTATCCACTAGTTAAAGGTAAAACCCAAATTCTTACCCCAACCCCTTCTAAAATCCTATAAATAGAAGGAGAATTCAAGAGCAAAGGGACCCAAATTTTAGGCATCTGCATTATAAGCATATTTAGAGTTTGTCGTATTGAGCATATTAGCATTGTTATTCTAGCAAGTTTATGTCATTTTGATAGAATTTTAGCTTTGTTTTCATGTTATTTAGTATCATCTTAACACATATTTAGATCATTTCATGTTCATTTTGATAGTATCCTAAGAGTTGTTACTCACATGTAATTTGTATTTTCATCTTAGATCTTGCATAGATACTATTAGATCTACATTTTAAGCATATTCTCATTCTAGAGCTGTCATTGAGATGCTGGTCTGAGAGCATTCTTAGCAATTATAGTCAGAGAAATATGGGATGTTCGTAGAGTTTTTATTTTGACAATGATTTCTTGGGTTTATTCTAGTTCATTGTCATTTTATCTATGCTTTGCATTAAGGTTTCCTGAATACATGAATATTTTTTGTATAGGTTCCACAATAAGATTTGATTCCTAGAACAATCTTAGTTATCCTACCAAAATTGCTTCTTTTAGATTCATCTTTCATCATTTTAGCAAATTGAAATGAACATATCTAGTTCTACAATCTTATTCTTTTTGTATGTGTATCACCTTCAAAAGTAGATTCAAAATCTTTCTAAATTAGATGGGATGTTGCCAAATATTTTTCCTAATTGTATTCATTCTTAAGAAGTGTTGTCAATAAGGCTTCTCTAGCTCTCATATTGCATATGAACAGATCTCTCTTTGCTTCACTGCATTGTTGAAAATTTTCTTCTTCAACAATTGTTTCACCATCTTTTATCAAAATCCAATATCCTAGACCCATACACTATAGATAATTCTTCATCTTCTCTTTCCAAATGTCATAGTTAACTCCATCAAACTTAGGGCTATCCTTTCTAAAATGACTCACCATTGATCTCAAAAAGTTCTTAAGCTTTCTCTTCAAGGACTTGATGCTTTGATACCAATTGTTAGAATATATAGTCCACCAATATAATTGAGAGGGGGAGGGGGTTGAATCAGTTATCCAACTATTATCATAATTATCAATCTTAATAAAATTTAACCATATCAGTAATATAATTAGAAACTATAAAAAGATACTCATGCATAATAATACAAGATATGTTAAATAGGGAAGCCCTTGATTAGAGGGAAAACCTTGGTAGGAATGATACCCACAAGATGATGTACTAATATAATTATTCCTTGTTAGAGGATGAAAGTTTTTGGGAGTCTATGAAAACATTCAGTACATATCAATCCCTAGTAGGATACTTTTAATCCTTGGTAGGAGATTCCAAACTTGTTAGGAGTTGTGGTAACCCTTATAGGATTTCTAGAAGGAAGATGGACCCACTATCCAAATAGCTTCAGAGGAAAGACCATGAACCCACTACCAAAATGATCTCTATATAATTGAACTGTACTACTCCTTTCTCTTTCTCTATCCTATCAACCAAACTTTTTCTCCTTATGAACTCAATACTAGATCATCAAATTCACATCCAATAATCCCTTGGATCACTTACTCACATTTTAAAAATACTCTAATCTTGTTTTAACTTTCTTGAATACTTTTTACTTCAAACACTTTTCAAAACAAGGAGGGAATTGAACATAACAAGGAGATCCTAATGCCAACACTTGTTGAAGTCAACCTAAGCAATGAACCTTGAAAATCGCACCTAGATTTAGAAATCAAAATCTGACAAACTAGAATTCAAAAGAAAACATAATTAGGGTCATAAGATATACTAAATGAACATATGAATGCCATGGGAATGCTCGTATTGTACAATTGGGCTATGGTGTTGCATTTGTGCTAAAACTTAGTGTTGATAGCTAGGAAGTCATCCAAAAACATTGGTGTACCAAATTGTGTTGCTCAAATGCAACAAGGTTTTCTATGTTCTTAGGGCATAAAATTGTGTTTTTGCACAGGTGTTTTATAGTTTCAAGAAGATAAATAATCAAATAAAATCTAGTTTTAAGTTAGGTAATTTCATTTTGAAATTAGGTAAATCAAGTTTCAAAAAATTTCATTTTCAAGTCACATAAATTAGGTTTCAACAAATTTCATTTTGAAATCACATAAAATTGAAGTAGTACACATCCTTACCTAGGTAGTGTTGATGATATGTGGACTTTTAGTATCAAGTGACTCATAACAGTATTTGGCACTCAAACCTCATCATGCTAGAATCATGCATTTTGTGTGCACATGGTCAACTTTGAAAATAATTTTATTTTATCTTTTTTTTTTTGTATTTTCTATGATCGTGAGTATTCTGATAGTCTTAAAATAGGTAGTCATAATTCAAATAGCATTAGGGGCTAATTCAAAGAAAAACACCAATTTCAAAAAATGTACCCCCAATGTCATAAACTAACATCATAAATTAGGACCAAATGTAATAGTGTAGGAGCTTATTTCACACCAGGTGCAAGTGGTATGATAAGTGTTGCAAGGTGATTATTGATGGTGGAATAAATAGAAGAAATATATGGTATATGTCCATTCTATATTGTTGGGGTGCAGGTGGTCACTGAATAATGCCTAGTAAAGTTGAAGATTAGAAGCTTCCAAGATGAGGTACTTTTTGATATCATACCTATGGACATATGTCATA
The DNA here is from genome assembly GCA_028749045.1 of Cupressus sempervirens. NCBI lineage: Eukaryota > Viridiplantae > Streptophyta > Pinopsida > Cupressales > Cupressaceae > Cupressus > Cupressus sempervirens. Next base: position 106,901,990 of record CM053790.1, on the reverse strand, counting down.
TGTTTTTAGGTAGGTCATGAAAGTTTACCATGCATGCTATACATCATTATCATGTGAATACATACACTCTGAAAAAGGATGGAGTGAAACATAAGATGAAGTCATTGAAGGAAAAAGAAGAAAAGGTATGTACTACTTCCACAATATGTTTTGTTGATGAAAATAAGTTCTTATAGGGTATGAGGCATGGACATGTGTTTTTCTATTATTACAAAAGATGGTAAAGAAGATGTAGAAGAGGTACCCATAGAAGTTGCATATTTGTTGGATGAATTCCCAAATATTGTATCTAATAATGTACCTGATGGATTACTACTAATGAGGAATATTAATCACTAGATGGACTTGATTCTAAGAGCTAGTTTGTGAAACAAGGAAGTGCACAAAATGGCACCAACAAAAAAAAATTGTATAGATAAGCACATAAGCTATAATAGAAGGGGTTTGTTTTCAAGAGAGCATGTGTCCATATATTTTACCAATAGTATTATAATCAAAGAAGAATGGGGAATATAGGATATCTACAAATTTGCAAGATGTCAACAAGATCACAATCAAGTACAAATTTCCATTTCTATAGATGGATTATATTATGGATTGTTTGAGTGGAGATGTATATTTCACAAAGATAGATTAGAAGAGTGGGTATTATCATATCTGGATTAGAGAAGGATATGAATGAAATATTTCATTCAAAATAAGGGAATGATTGTATGAGTGAATAGTCATGCCCTTTGAGCTAACCAATGCACAAAGCACTTTTATGTGGCTTATGAGTGAGGTATTTTGAAGGAATTTTTGGGTAAATTTATCATTATTTATCTAGATGATATTTTGATTTATAATAGGACATCATATCATATAATTCATATTCATAAGGTGTTTGACAAGATGAGGAAAGAAAAGTTATTGATTAATCTGAAGAAGTGTAGTTTTATGGTGTTAGTGAATTTGGGATTTTTACTTTCAATAGAAGGTCTTACAATAGACCCTAAGAAAGTGAAGTCTATCCTTGATGGGTCTACTCCAAGGAGTGTTATGGATGAAATATATTTCATGGTTTGGCTAGCTTTTATAGAAATTTTATCAAAAGTTTTAGTAGTATGTGTGGACCCTTGACTAGAACAATGAAAGGGAATAAAAAATATTTTAAGTGGATTGTAAGAGAAGACATGAGTTTTAATTTTTCAAAACAAAAAGTTACAGAATGGCATATTTTAGCACTACCATGCTTTAACAAGGTGTTTCAAGTATACTATGATGCTAGTGGTACTATAATAGGAGTTGTTTTGAGCTAAGAAGGTAGACCTAGTTCTTATTTTGGAAAGAAGATGATTATTGCCAAAAGATGATATGTTGTTTATGATCAGAAATTTTATGCTATAGTTCAAGAATTTAAGAAGTGAATACACTATCTTCTTCCCAAGATTTTTTTTATAAATATATTGATCATCAATCTTTGCAATATTTGAATATTCAAGGAAAATTGAACAAGAGGCATTTAAAATGGGTAGAGTTTTGTTAGACCCAACTGATATTGTAATAGATAGTAAAAAGATTGTTTTAAGATGATGATGTTATGAGTGCATGTAAAAGAGCCATATTAGTTATTATATTGTCATTGATGTCAAATTCTTGATTGGATAGACATTATGCTAACTTAGGAAATTGTCATGTTATTTGATTGATGAAGAGGATTTGAAGGAAATATGATGAAGATAGAGATGATATGGACGATATTCAATGGTTACTTGAATGTTTTGAACAATAATAATGTAATATTTGTTTTATTTTCTTACAATCATATATTATTGTAATGTATTCAAGGCTATAAGCTTAATTGAGTCACAAGGTTAATGAAGAAAGATTGTGTTCACCAAGTGACTATAGTATTGCTTGAGCAATTGCAAATGAAGAAAGAAAATAGTGTTGCCTAGAAAAGTTAGTATTACCCAAGTTATATGTTGCTCAAGTAAACATAATGTTTACCAAGTGACAACCAGATGAACAAGTTTAAAAATTTGGACTTTGAGGTTTAATTTTGATACAAATTTGGAAAGTTCAAGAAGGTATCATGTGAGAGTCAAAATTTGTTGGAATATTAATGATGGAGAAAAATCAAGAAGAATCTGATGAAGGAAATTAAAGAAGGTTAAGGATGGATGCAAAGTTATATATAAATTTATACATTCTATGTATCTAAATTCATTGTATGAATGAGATCTATTGTAAACCTAAGATTGATGATTATAATTAGGAAGAAAAAAGTTGGAAGGATCTAGAAGCATTGAGAAATATATGTAAGGAGATTTTGGAGATAGTTTTAGGTTGTTGAGTTGAATGGAAAAAGTTTTTTGATCTATAGATAGAAGGTGAGTATACTAAAGTGTTGAAAGTTGTTGACAAGTATAAATTTGTTGAAGGATAAAAGAGCTAAGAGTTGAGCCAAGTGAGTAGAGAAGAGAAGAAGAAAAGGGAGTTTGTGGAAGATAGAATTAGTCAAGTGAGGAAAAGATAGAGAATTACAAAAAATAGAGATCTAAATAAGAAAATGTGGTTGTATTTGTAAGTCCTTTAAATTGGGCCATTCTTTTTAGTGCTAGACAAGGAGAGATAAGGTCTAGCTATATTTTGGTGAAATCCTCTAAAAAGGTCACTTTAACAAGAAAAGTGTGTGTAACCTTTAACAAGCTAGTCTCCAAAAAAAGATCACTTCAGAAGAGTGAAATTTTTGAGTGTCATTCCTAGGTAGTTTTTCCCTTAATAGGGTTTTCATGCTAAATATTGGTGTCAAAATTTGTGTGATTGTTATTTGTGTTGCAAGTTGTTTTCCAATGTAAAATAGTTTACTAAAACTCATTAATAACTAAGATATCACTAGGTAGTAACTATAAATTTATTGAGAATCAATAATGCAAGGAATAGTTTGGTAACAATTTGGAAACAAGTGTATGTATGAGTTAAGTATTAAGTTGGAATTTTCTACCAAGTGATTGGATGTATGTTTTTATTGATGTTGATGTTTTGATGGTGTTGAAAATTTTGAAGACATAACTAATTCACCCCCTAGTTATCTAAAAATTTGGTATCAGAGGTAAGTGCTTGAAGGATGAATTTTAAAGGTAATTAACAAGATGTATAAGTGAGACACACCAAACCCGAATGAGAACTTTTCCTTCTGGGGAGCCTAAATGAAGCTACACCTCACTTGTATTGGAGAAAATATTACACAATGGTTGAAAAATGAATATGTCATACCTATTGGCCCCTTGATTGTGGAGCATATGAATGAGAAAATAGATCACAATAGCACAATGATTGATATTACATCCTCTCTCACTAATGTTGAGTTTGATAATATCAAGAACTATGCCAATGCTAAGTAAATGTGTGATAAATTAAAACTTATTTGAGGAGGAGATGACAATGTAAGAAGAGCTAAAGATGAAAATCTTAGAGGTAAGTATAATGACATGAGAATGAAAGAAGGTGAGAATGTTGCACAATATTGAACCAAATCAAAGATATTGTGAATATAATCAAAGATGTTGGTGGAAATATTCAATATAATAAAATTGTAAGTAAAGTCTTAAGTTTATGCTATCAAAGTTTCTTCTATTCAAGAAGTAATAGCTATTCCTAGAAGTGATCTGACACTTGATGGTCTAATTGGTCAGTTAACTACATTTAAGTTGAGAAATTATGATAAAACTATGGTTATAGTAGAAAATTATTTTAAGTCCTCACTAACCATCAGCAATCCAAATAAAGAGAAGAGAATCAAAGAAGAAAGTGAGTTTGAAAATGAAGATGAACTTGATGAGATTGAAACACTACTTGCAAGAAGGTTAGCAAGAGGTAAAGGTAAATACAAAGATAAACTTCCCTTGATTTATTTCAAATGTAATGAGGTTGGTCACTTTTCTGCTAAATGTCTTAATAGAAGTGAATTCAATAGAAATGACAACAAAGAAAACAAGTACAAGAAGAATAGGGATTACAAAGATAAAGGCAAGAATCCATGTTATATTGTTGAAGAAGAGCATACCAAGAAAAATTATGACGATGACAAGGAAATATTCACGATAGTCTTTGCAATAAAGGAAGATCCAAATGCTAAAAGGTATGAGAAGGAAAATTCCCTTACTTCACATGTTACAAAGAATGGTTCATGGATTATTGATATTGGTTTTTCACACCACATGACTAGTGATCTAAGTAAGTTTGATAAATTTGATGAAATTGATGATGGTGGAACTATTAATTTTAGTAGTGATGTTCCATATTCAGTGAAAGGTAAAGGATCATTAATGTTGAATGATAAGATCAAATGTAATGATGCATACTAGGTTCAAGGACTTAAATATATTCTTTTGAGTGTTTCTTACTTTAATAAATCAGCTCATAAGATGAAATTTGAGAAAAAGAAGGTCAAAATATTTGATGAAGAAGGTAATTTGATTGGAACAAGAGTACAAACAAAGGGTAACTTATTCTAGCTTGATCTTGTAGTTGAGACATGTTTACCTTCTAAAGTTGAAGATGTGTGATTATGTCTTAAAATGTTGTGTCATGTAAACTTTGAAAATATGGTGAAATTCAGTAGAAAGAAAAGAGTGAGAGGCTTACCAAATTTGTGAAAACCTAGAAATGGTATTTGCAAAGAATGTCAACTCAATAAGATGAAAAAATTTAGTTTTTCTAGTAAGGCACGCACTTAAAATGATATTCTCCAATTAATGTATGTTGGTTTATGTGGTCTAATTGGATTTGATAGATATTATGGTGATAGATACTTCATATTGTTTGTGGATTATTATTCAAGGATGATGACTGTAATGTTCATGAAATTGAAGTCACATGTTTTTGGTATATTTAAGTAGTACAAAGAAAGAGTTGAAAAATAAACTCATAAATCACTTAAATGTTTGAGATCTAATAGAGGTGGTGAACTTATGTCTACTAAATTTGCTAACCTTTTTGTTGAGAATGGTATCAAAAGAAAGTTATCTACACTAAGGACACAAAAACATTATAGTATTTTTGAAAGGAGAAATAGATATATCATGGCCTATCCAAGAACACTAATTATTGAAAAGGAGGTATATAAAGTATTCTAGAGAGAAGCTATCAATATCTTTTCTTATACTCTCAACCAGGTTCAATTGAAGAAAGGATCAAACAAGAGACCCTATGAGATATGGTACGGTCATATACTGAATATAAGTTATTTCAAAAACTTTGGAAGTAGATGTTATATTTAGAAGGATTCTAAGAATGGTAAACTTTATGTTAAAGGAGATGAAGGTGTATTCCTAGGATATTCATCTAACATAAAAGCTTACAAATGTTTGAATAAGGATACTAACAAGATGATTGAAAGTGAAAATGTAAGATTTGATGAGTTTTTAGAGAAGAATGATCTAGAAAGAAAGAAGGAACATGAAGATTACAAAAAAATATTTTATGTCTATGTTGATGTACTAGATACTCTACCTAAGTTATAGCACAGGCCAATCAAGCACTAGAAAGTAGCACTCAAGTCACAGATAGTTATATTGGAGCATCATATAGTTTCTACCAAGAACTAAATAGTACAATTTGAGATGGAAGTTGAACCCCCAGTGAGTGGAGAAAATGCAAAGAATCTGAGAACTAAAGTTGTATTGGCCAAATATGTGAGAAATAACCATTCACTAGAACAAATAATTAGAGATAGAAGTCTTGGAGTACAAACAAGAAGAAAATTAAGAGAAAGTACATGTTTAATAGATGATTTTGAGCCTAAGTCAGTTGAATATTAGATGAATGCTACGAATGAGGCAATTGATCAAATTGATAAGAATAACACATGGACACTTATACTGAGACCTATTGATAAGAATGTAATTGGAATAAAGTGGGTTTTCATAAACAAATTTAATGAGAATGGAGAAGTGGTAAGAAAATAGGCTAGATTGGTTTGAAAATGTTATACACAAGAAAAGGAATTGACTGTGGTGGAAATTTTGGCCCTATTGCTAGATTGGAAGGTATAAGATCACTATTGGCTTATTCTACATACAAGAAATTCAAGGTATATCAAGTAGATGTTAAATTTACATTTCAGAATGGAATACATGAAGAGACATTATACATTAAATAACCTAATGGATTTGTTGAATATGAAAATAAGGATATGGTCTACAAACTGAATAAAACATTGAATGGATCGAAGCAATCCTTAAGAGCATGGTATGAAAGGTTACACTCTATCTAATTAAGAAATGATTTTCTAGAACAAGTAAAAATAATAATTCGTATTTGAAGAATGAATCAAAAGATATGGTGTTGAATGCTGAAATATTTATTGATGATATAATATTTGGAGGAAATGATATGTTGATTAAGTCATGTGTTAATAAAATGAGTACTAAATTTGAAATGTCAATGTTTAGAGAAATAAAAAAATTTCATTGCTTTTCAAGTCTATCAAACACCAAAATGTATTTATGTTACTCAATCCAAGCATGTGAAGAAAATCTTGAAAATATTTTGGATGGATGAGTCTAAACCAATCGGTAGACCGATGGTGACTAGAGTGAAATTTTCAAAAGAAGACTCTACTAGTTAAGTTGATTAGACATAGTATAGATCAATGATTGGAAAGATACAATCTATTGTGCATAGTAGATCAGATATTTTTCTAGCTATTGAAATTGTTACAAGTTTTTCATTTAATCCAATGGAAACACACATGACTACAGGGAAAAAAATATTCACATATCTCAAGGGAATTAAAGATTATGGTGTATGGTATAAAAAAGAAGATGAATTTAATCTTAAAGTCTACACACATGTTGATTGGGCTAGAAATGTTGATGATAGGAAAAGTACAAGTGGAGGAGCCTTCTTTTCAGGAGAAAGATTGATTACATGGATAAGAAAGAAACAATGTTGTGTCTCACAATCTACTATTGGAGATGAATATGCTACTGTTGCAATCAATTTTTCAAATATTTTATGGATCAAAAAAATCTTAGAAAGAATGCAAGAATAATTAATTAAGCCTATCACTATTTATTGTGATAATACAAGTTCTATAAATATATCAAAAAAATTAATGATGCATGCAAAGATAAAGCATATATCTATCAAGTGTCATTACTTGAGGGATCAAGTACAAGAAAACAAATTAAAGCTTGAGTATGTAAATTCTAAGGAAAAAATTATTGATATATATACCAAGTCATTGCCCTAAAATTCTTTTGAGTATCTAAGAGGTAAATTGGGAGTCTGCCACTGTCCAAAATTCACTAGGTGGACCTACATGTTGCATTAATTCATGGATGAATTGTAATATCTTTGGATTTTATGCAAAAGTGTTCACACTTTAGGAGTATTTCTAAAGTACCAGGCAAAAATGTGAGTCCCAACAAAGTACTTGGCATCATCATATATTATTGTTGAAGGAACACCAAACCTAGTAACAATTCCTTCAAGGAATTTCACTAGTAAAGTCTTAGTGGCATCCTTTAGAGCTAAATTATTTTATCCACCTTGTAAAATAATGTATTGTAGCTAATATCCACTTCTGACTAGACTTGGAAGGTGGATTGATTGGACTAATAAAATCTAGCCCCCTCTAGGAAAATGATTGATCAACTTGAATAGGATGGAGAGGAAAAGCTACTAAGCTTTGTTTACCTGAAAAGAACATACACTTCTCACATTTTCTCACATGTTTATGACAATCATTGAATAAAGTTGGCCAATAATAACCATCTCTCATGATCTTCATGGTTTTCCTTCTAGCTAAGAAGTGACCAATGATTAGGGCCATCATGAAACTCTTTGATCATTCTATCTATTTGATCAAGATTAATGCATCTTAATAGGACTCCATTAAGATCTCTCCTAAAAAGAATCCCATCCACTAGGAAAAAAGGAATAGACTACAATATGAATTTTCCTCTTTTGGCTCTATATAATTCTTGTGGATATCCTCCTCCCGACAATAATATCATCATATCATGAATCCAATTCATATTTTCATCCCTTGTTGCTTTTCCTCTAATACTAGAGAAACTTCTTCAATTATCTCTTGGGATGAAATCATTTTCTCACACAATTCTTTAGCTCTCTTAAGTTTTGTAATCTTGATTTCAATGTCATACTACATGACCTTTGTGATCCATCCAACTCTTTTCTCAATGATATCTTTGTTCAAGAGGAACTCCTTCACACTTGCATGTGGAACTAGGAGCTAGACCTTGTTATGTTATAACAAATGTTTGAATTTATTTAAAGCTCTTACGATAGCAAGAACTTACTTTTGCACAAGAATATATTTATATTAATAATCCTTTAGTCCTTCACTAAAAAATCCTATAGGATGTTCTTCATCTACATCATTCAACTGTGTCAAGACAACCAATGTGCTTGACTCACCCAAGGGTATAGAGAATAAAATTCTTATCAAATTTGGGGTTGATAAGGGTAGGGGATGATGCTATTTCTTGTTTGATCTCTTCAAAAATGGTTCTCCCTTCCTTTGTCCAAGTGAAAACCATATTCTTTTTCAGCATGGTTGTAAGGGGATTGACCATGGTACCTAGATTAGGAATGAACCTTATTAAAAAGTTGATTCTACCAAGGAAGATTTGCAACCCTTTCTTATGACTAGGAAGAGGAAGAGAAATGATTACCTTTGTTCTTTCTGGATCAATGGTTAAACCATGTTTAGATACAATATGCCTAGCAACTTCCCTTGACTAGTGGCATATGCACACTTTCTTGTATTTAAGGAAACTCCATATTCCCTACATGTGATGAACACCTACCTTAGATGATCAAAGTGGTTTGCCATATTCTTTGAATAGACTATTATGTCATCAAGGTAGAGTAGCATAAACTTCTCAAGGATACTCTTGAAATACATCTCCAATTCTTTTTAGAAGGTAGCACCTACATTGGTTAGTCCAAAAGGCATTTTTCTATAGGCATAAGTGCCCCATTTAGTAGTGAAGACTATCTTGTATCTATCAAACTCTTGGACTAACACTTGGTTGTAACCTGAAAACCCTTCTAGGAAGTAAAATCTTTTAGTCACTAACCTTGGATAAGATTTTACCCATGGAAGAGAGAGGATGATGATCTTTGAGAGAGGCCCTATTTAGGTCTCTAATAGGGTAAACTTTAAGAAAGTTTCCTCCAAAAAAAGATATCAAATATTGGTGAATCTTTCATTATTTTGAGAAAACAAAAATATTTTGATTGGCGAATCTCTCAATTTTTTATTCTAAATATGATTAATATTGGAAATTATTTTTGAATCATAGTCTTTTTATATAAATTATTGACAAATCTCAATAATAATAGGAAGTTCATTAATCACCATGGAATATTACAAATCAAAATTGAACATACTTATACCTTGTGCAATATTATGAGGATCATTACATATACTTTAAATCAATAGTGAAAACTAAGTATTGGTGTTATATCCCTAAACTAACTAATAATTATGATAATTATTGGTCAGTTCAATTTAATTTCTCCAATAATATATTATATTTATTTGATTCAATTCTAATCAAGTAATGAATATTATGGCTAATATTTGAGTTTAAATTTTTCAGTAAAATAAATTGTTGAGTGATTTTAAATATTCTAGAACTAAATTTAATAAAACTATAGAAATTTAGGTTGTATCAAATCTTAAATTATTAGCCAAATTACTAGCCAAAAAACTCTAAATTTAGCCAATTTGTGAATATTAGCCACTAAAAGATACCTTTGTCTCAAAAATCTACACATAATTTGATTTCTCCATTCTTCTTCCTAATAGCAACAAGGTTGTCTACCCAAGAGGAATGCTTAATAGGAAAAATATTGTTATCCTCTATCAACTTGGATAGATCCTTTCTCATCATAGGTTCAATCTTAGGATTGACTGGTCTTTGCTTTTGCTTGACAAGCTTTGCATCATTATTTAAATCTATGGTATGTCGAAACAAACTTGGGTAAAAAACCTTTAAATCATCATATGTCATGAAAATACATCTTTGAATTCTTGACATAAATGAAAAAAAATTTCTTGTATAGCTTCAGAGCATACCTTTCCCAAATTGAGAACCTTTCCATCAGTAATGGAAACTGGTATGTGATCATTCTTATTTGTAGCTAACTCTAGACATCTGCTCCTTGCTTGATCATCAAGAATCAAGATACTTTCTAAGATGATTAGACCCTTGGCAGCTTGTTGGAGCTAAGGTTCATGATCTGATCACCATATTGGTTTTGTAACTTGGACTGATTCCTATTAGAGAATTATACTTTATTTTGTAGAATGTTGATAATTTGCACATTAGAGTCAAACGCCTACCAATTGGAATGGTTATCTAGAACTATAGGTCTTGCAACTAGTTGAATGTGTCTCTCTTTTATCATCAACATGCTTTGGTAGACCATAGTGAGAACCTATTACTTCAAGTCTATGAACATGTTTATTATCTCTTCTATGAATACTTTGGATATTGAATGCCTAAAATCCCTCAAACAAATCCCAAACTCTATGTTTGTGTGATTTGAGCTGAGTATTCTTTGTGATGTTCTAGCTCCTTACTTGGTTAACAATTGGCTCACTATCTCCAAAAACTTTTAAATATTTTATTCCCCTTCTTTGTAAAAATTGGAGGCCTTAAATCTATGCTTTATAGCCATGTTGTTAGTGCAACTAATGTAGAGCCTATAAGAGAAGTAAAACTTATCCAAAATAGGGGAGACAAGCATTACACCAGCACCTAAACCATTCTTATTTCTTGAGCCATCAAAAAAAATGTTCCATAATCCATCAATGTCTTCTTCTAGTTTCATGAGATTAGGAATAGAAGCATCCCTTTCCAATATACAATATGCACCATGTCCTATTCCTAGAGCTTTCTATAGTGGATCAAATTGAAAAATAGTGGTCCACTCATCTAAAAGATAATCAAGCACCTCTACTAATGAAGTGGTAGGTTCATGATTCATGCCCTCATCATCTATCTCATGAATTGTACAATTCATATTTAAAAGACTAGGTGTGTAGGTCTCTATGTGATTAAGAGCCAAAGGATTTTCTCTTATACAAGATTTTCCATATCTTGTCCTAAAGAACATATAGGACCAATCTAATGCAATATAACCACCTATATCTTTAGTGAAGTCTCTAGAAAGATAGATGGAAAAATGTGGCTCAACCTCAGTGACTGATATATCTTGAGTGATAGTACAACTAGGGCATGCATGCAATGTCATCTCAACATTTTTAAAGATTCCTACTAATTTGATAGAGTTATCATCTAACTAGAATACATCCCCTAACCATTGGCTCATACTTAATACAAAGGAGTTTAGCTATATACTTAGGCCTCATAGAACTACTAGCCCTAGAATCTATCATGCAATTATAAATTATTTTTTCCCCTATAATCAAAGAGACATAAAAAGGAGAAGGCCTATTTTTCTTACTTGTATCTCCCTCTTTCTTTGGTTGCACCAGACTTGTTCTATCATCTAAGGTGGCTAACTAATTTGACACCTTTATACTCTTTAACTCTTGTTGTAGTAGCTCCAACTATGATGGTATAGTGATAACATCCCATAGAGGGATATTAACATTAGTCCTCTTCATCTGATATACTATGTTGAGAGGAGTGCCAACTACTTTGACCAGAGCTATAGGAGCTATATGGATTGATGAATTAATGTGAGTAGTCTAAGGTTTAGTAGCCTTCTCGTTACTTATATATATGTAACCTAGAGTATGAGGAGCAATACCTAAAGTTGAAGTCTAATTTGATGGAGGAGGTGTATCATTATCAATAGCTCTTCTTTTACTTTTGGTATTATGAGCTATAGCATCATAGTTATCATGGTTGGCATGATAGTGTTCCTCTAGCTGATGGTTCATAAAAGAAAAATCACCCTGATACTATAGGTGAGAACCATTAGTAGGTTGACTAGCACTATATTATTGTCCTGTTGTTTGATCTTGTGTGACTAATGCTTGGGATGGTTCTTCCCTATAGCACATACACTATTCATTAGAATAATTGTAAGAAGGAAAGAAATCTTACACTTGAGTAAGGTTATTTTGAGGAACTAATGTCCTTACTAGATTTGTTCTTGTACTTGCAACAAAGGCATTACCCACAAATCTATTTTTCTTGTATGGAACATAATCTTGACCCTAATTTGGTGGCCTATATGTGGATTTTTGATAATGAGGTTAGAAAGGCGTATTATTTGAGCTTATTTCCTTTCCTAGGTCACCACCTTGTTTCTCATCTTTTGCACCACTAAGAAGTTTTCTTCCAACTTATTTTCTTGATCTTCCAACTTCTTGTCTATATTTTGCAACAAGGCTTGTATCATGTCCTTCAATTTTCCTAACTCATTGGAGGATGTAGAGGCTATTGTGGTTATGGCAAGAGGTTGGCTTGAGGATGTGGTAGGAATAGGGGCTATTGTAGGCTGATGAGTAGGCATGTCAAGAAAGAAAAGAATTGGAGGCCTTAGAGCTAACTTTCCTCCTTGAATCAAGATATTTTTTTCTCTTACAAAAATTTCATATGCAACTGGTAAAGTATCCCCTCCCATGGCTTGTAAGGTAGTAGCAATATCACTATGGAAAGCTCTTATGCAATGCAAGAAAGCATTACTAGGGGAAGGTTTTACTGCAGTAGGTATTCTACCCCATGTCTTTTGGGTTCTATAATTAAAATTTGTCATATATTCATAGGGTGCTCTTTTAATGGTAGTTAGCTTCTCTAAAAGTGATAGGTGATCACTTTTACCTTCAAAATGCTTGCAAAGTCTTTCTCCTAACTCATCCTAGCTATTGATAGAATTATGTGGTAGTCCCCTATACCATTGTAATGCTTTTCCCTTTAATTATGAGGCTAAAATTATAATAGTGACATCATCCTCTGGTATACCATGTATATTATAGATGTTTGAAATTTATTGAATATGTTCAATAGGAGAAATGGAGGTTCCATTAGTAAACTCAAGTAAACTCTTAAGAGCATATACTGGTATATCATGTCTCTAGGATAAAATGAGAGGACTACCTCAATTAAAGCTAGAAAACACTTGATTCCTACGGATGGCCAAGTGGAATAATGTTCTATTTAGATGGAAGGATGGCACCCTAGGTTGTGATCTATCAATAGGAGGAGTAGAAAAAGATCTAGTAGGTGTATGTGCTACTTGTGAACTCCTAACTGGTGATAGAGAGAGTCTATTTCTTTTTCTTATAGGATTTGAAAATGAAAGTTTAGTATATTGAAAAGTACCTCTAGAAGATGCCCTTGTTTAAGCCTGGGGCATGACTTACAGCAATTTTGGTCTAGAAACCAATATATAGAGATGGAGCCACCAAGTGTTTGAATGTGAAACTCTTGAAGGCTTGAAATGCTAAGAGAAGCATTGTATTTTCAACATAAGTTGAAGTCCTTTTCTTTGATGCTATAAAAACAATAGACTTCTTAAGTGCTTCAATATCTATCCCACCAGCTATGCAAAAAATTGTTATCACAAAAGTTTTCACCCTTATGTAAATTTTGACCCAAAGGAAACCTTTTGAAACATGGATACAATCTCCAAGTTGTGGGACTTGAAAAATGAGATTGAGTCTCTAAAGAAGGCCAGCTTCCTCACTATTAGGGTCCACCTAATTACTTCTTAAGAAGAGAGGGGAGAAGGAAATGCATGAAAATCAAAGTACCTAATCTAATCTAAAGGGGTGATACACAAAATAGTATGTTTAGTCTTATATCTACATAGAGATACATACTTCATCAAGATAATCCCAAAGTACACATATTCAAACTTTTCTTTAAATTGACAATCATATATAGATTGGATAGTAATAGCATGTTATAAAGAAGGAGCTTTACTCTATATCAATCAAATTAAAAATAGATGCAACATATGAGCTGAAGAATGGGAGCAATACGTCAACATAAGGCAAGAAGATATTGCAAAATATATTAATAAAAGAAAAAGGAACCAATAGAGAATTATATTCACTCAAGGGAAAAGGAAATTACAACAGTAGAGTATGCAATACAATTGTTGTAGAATTGGAGAAAAGATCAACCCTTGAAAGAGTTACAAAATTTGATTTTATAGCTTAAACATAACTGAGAAGACTTCCATTGAAAGCTAAAAACTCAATTATTGTCTTTGAGTTATATAGAGCAATAACTGTTGATAACAAAAAGATTTCATCAGGTGCATGTCCATATGTAGAAATATTATCTTTACATGCAAATATGACCTTGAAGAGATAAAAATGGTGGCCATAACTACTTTGGATGGGTAGATGGATAACCCAAAGTGGTAGAAGGATGAAACTTCATTTACCAAGCATGGAGAACACCAAAGGGGTGATTGTAGGTGATTAAAAGGACCTGTTCACCATCAAAAAGTTATTTGGTTCCATGTTGACAACCATGCCAGGTCAGCCATGTCATCAAGTCAACCAAATTTAAACATTTAACCCACCATGTGGCACTATATCCTTTAAACATTCCACTAGATCATCTAGCTTTCTATCTATTATGTTGAAATGCACCTATGTTCATTTGTGGCTTTGCAACACATTTTTTTCATTAACTATTTGGTTGTGCAAAATAACAAGGTCTTCATTTCATGCTTATCGTTTCTTAATATCTTGAAATCATTTTAGCTCACAAACTATTACAACCTTGCAAACAATAATAAAATGGACTTTTTTGCACCCTCACAATATTTAGGACCTAATTGTTGTTTAATCGTGCACTACTTTCATATTTCCCTTTGTCGCTCCATTAGAACCACCAAACAAAAAGCCTGTTTGAAACATGTGACACTATGAATATGGCTTCAGATGACTATTGGTTGATTTAACAACTTTGCAGCTGGAAATTTTGACTATAGATCAGACCTTGGGATTTTGTGTTAGTCGCTAACTTAACTTCTTCAATTTCATATTGCAACTTCATGACTTAAGCATTCAATTTACATCTTAACATTTCAAGCATGTGATAATGGGATTTCATAGCTTTTCTGCCTAGACATGGGTTTAGTGTTAACTCCTTCTGACACTATAATTACCCTTGATTCACTATTTTCATTTCCTTTTCATAACTTTTCAAATGTAAATACTCTTAATTCCCTTTAGCCCACGACATTACAATAATCATATAACTAACTACTATTGCACCTTTGTAACTTAAAATTACTTTAGCTTGACACTACCTCCGATGATGTAATTGGTGGCTTTTGCATCTTCACAAACTAAAACTAGATGTTGGCCCAAATAGTTGTGAAGCCATGCTAATAGTGAATTTTGAGGATTGCACACTTTCATAACCCATCTCATGATTAAGAGATAAAATAAAGTGAAAAGGTGATGAAGGGGAATTGCATTGTCACAACTTGAAGTACTTCATATGATGTGAAGAATTAAAAAGACCTATGGATACAATGAAAGAACAATGTTTTTACATATCCCTTATATGCATGCATGGAAAATATGGATAATTAAATAAATGTGAGACATGGCCATCACCCTAGATGCTTCATGAGGCTGGCAACATTGGAATTTTAGGAAGGGTTTAAAGTGACTAATAGTAATTTGTACATGCAAGTTATAAGGGTTACTACAAGATTTTATAAGTTTCACATTGAAATTTATAATGACCTTTTGATTTTTTGTCAAAGGGGGAAAATAGTAACCAAAAGGGGGAGAAGATATTGAATGAGAGAAAGCTATAGATGAAGAAGATAGAAGACTGCACCTAAACAAGAGATCATAACCAAAGGGGGTAACGTTGAAAAGAATTTTTTATTACACAACCAAAACTACAAAGTCGTATTGTTCTCAATGCATACATTTTATTATATTATGTAATGTTTTACATTATAAAATCTTATTTTATGTGTTGTCATAAATGTATGAAGGGAAGATTATTAGTTCCAATTAATACTTTAATAGATAGTGAAAATATTGTTAGATGATGATGCTATGAATGCATGTAACAAAGCATATCAGTTGTTATATTATCATTGATATCAAAGTATTAATTGACTAGACATTGTGCAAACTCAAGAAAGTATCATATCATTGGATTGATGAAGAGTATTTGAAAAAAGTATGATGAAGATAGAGATGATATGGAAGGTATTCAATAGGTACTTGAATGAGTTGGACAATGATTATGTAATATTGGTTTGATTAATTTACAAAAATATAGTATTGTAATGTATAGAAGGTTACAATATTAACCAAGTCATAAGGTTAATGAATGGAGATTGTATTCACCACATGACTACATCTTTCTTGAGAAATTATAAAGGATGGAAGAACACAATGTTGAGTATATTACTTGAGTTATAAATTTCCTGAGTAAATTCAATATTTACAAAGTGATAGTTAGATGAATGAATTTGAAAGTTAAGAATTTAAGACCAACTTTTTTATGGAAATTTGGAAAGTTTGAGAAGGTATAATGTGAGAGTTAATATTTTTCACAAGATCAATGATGGAGAAAACTCAAGAACAATTTGATGAAGAAAATTGAAGAAGGATAAACATGGATACAAAGTTATATGAAAATTTACATATTCTATGTGTCTAAATTCATTGTATGAAGGAATTTATCATAAACCTAAGATCAATGATTCAGATCAAGTGAAAAAAATGTTGGAAGGATCTTGAAGCATTGACAAATCTATTTAAGGAAATATTGGAAACATTTTTAGGTTATTGCGATGATTGGAAAAAGGTTGTTGATCTCATGTTGCTAGATAGAAGGCTAGTATACCAAAGTGTTAAAGTTTGATGAGAAGTATGAAGTTATTAAAGGAGAAAAGAATTAAGAGTTGAGCCAAGTAAGCAAAGAAAAGAAGAAGAAAAAAAATAAGTTTGTGGAAGATAGAATCAATTAAGTAAAAGATAGAGAACGAGCAAGAATAAATATCTGAACAAGAAAAGGTAGTTTCTATTCTTAAAAAATCACTTTATTCTATTCTTAAAAAATCACTTTATTCTATTACTATTTAACCATTATATTAGAAAGTCTTAGAAGAATTGAGTAGACCTAAAAATTATGTGAAATCTCATATGGTAACATCAGATATTGGTGTTTTGTAATTTCTTTAAATCATACCACTCTTTCTAGTCCTAGATAGGGAGTGATAAAGTCTAGATGATCTTTTGGTGAAATCATCTAACAGGGTCACTTTAGAAAAGTGCTTGTAACCTTTAACAAGGTAGTCTCCTAACATAGATTGTTTTAGAAGAGTGAAATTTTTGGGTTTTCAGTCCCAAATGGATTAACCCTTAACAGGGTTTCCACATTAAATATTGGTGACAAGATTTATGTGATTGTTATTTGTGTTGCAAGTTGTTTTAACAATTTATTACAACTCTATAATAACTAAAATATCACTACGTAATCATTGAAAAATTACTGATGGTCATTAATGCAAGGAAAAATTTGAAAAGATGTGTATTTATGAGTTAAGTATTAAGTTGGCATTATCTATTGAGTGATTATGAGTTAAGTATTAAGTTGGGATTATCTACCTAGTGATTATATGTATTATTTTTATTTTGATGGTGTTGAAAGGTTTGAAGGGATTGTGAGATAACTAGACATAACTGATTCAACCCCCACCCTTCCCCTTAGTTATCTAACAAGCTTTTGTAGAGTTACACATTTATTTTTAAACACAATAGTGGGAAGTCTAACCAAGTTGCATATGCCCTAAGAAGGAGATAGATTTTGCTGACAAAGATGTAGATTTAGGTGGTTGGGTTCAAGAAACTCATGAGTTTGTATCTAAAGGATCATGATTTTGGTGAACCTTAAAAATCTTGTACAAAACATATTACACTTGATAAGATAAAGTGGTTGGATTTTATAATCCAATATGGTATGTTTTTGAAATATTAAGCAGCCAAAACAAGGGGTTAGCCATTCCAAAAAGTTAAGCTAGTAAACTACCAACATATTACCCTTCTAGAAAAAGCATCACTTACCCTAGCTTAGCACACTAGAAACATAGTACAAAAAACATATGAACAACTAGAAATCCTACTAAGATAACCATAACCGTCATTGTTTGAACATAAAGAGTTTTCAAACAAAGGAAACACTTCCTTAAAATTGACTAAGTCAGAGATCCACCAAAAATACCAAAACCACATAAAACTAGAAGAGGTTCAAGGCACTATTTATCCTTTTCATCACCGTTTCCCTTGAGGAGGACATTTTCCTAGCCTTTTGCTAGGAACCTAAATAGTAATTTGGAGTCCTCCTGGTTCAGATTTTCATCCTAGTTAGCTTTAGTAAAGGTAGGGTTGTAGTCACCACATGGCCCACTTTGATGGTGAATTTGGACAAAAGGCCAAAGCTTTCCTCTAGGCCCATTATTTTCTCTCTTAGCTCCTTGAACTCCATTTTTAGAGCCATAGTCATTTCTTCAAAATAGCCACATGGCTTGCTCTTCTCCATTTCTGAGTTGTTAACCTAAAAAACTAGGGAGTCAAAACTAATTGCCCCTTTAGAATTCACCCAAGTCAGGGAGGACACCATCATAGGGTAGGGGGCCTTATCCACTATCTCTAGAAATTGATCCTACATAAGATCCAAGTAGGCATCGTGAGGGAGGCATTTATGTGAGTCACCTCCTTACTCTCCTTTCCCTCTTCTCCCTAACCTAACACTGAAGAATCCAAAATATCCACCTCCATTTCCATATCCTCTCCCTTTTTTGCATTGTAATTCATCATCTTATGTTTCATCCTTTGCTTGGGTGGGTGGGGGTGGGGTATCATCATATTTTGACACATCCTTTGATGTAGTAAAAATCTAGATGTACCCCAAAATGAAGTGATCTACAAACTAGCAAACAAACAAACAATGGAAAATGAACAAGAGGAATGAGATTTAGATCTAGAGAGACAAAATTCCATATATTTGAATCCAATAAGTTTACATACAACATGCTCGGTTGTATGGATTTTTGGGTTAGGACCATTACAAAGAAGAATACATCTTTTAGAGAAGAACAAATCTCTAGACTTAAAAGAAAACTTCTACCTCCAAGCTACTCCATTGTAAGACTTCTCAACTAAATGAATTCTTCATCATCAAACAATATTACCTAAGACTCTACCCAAGAACCCTTTAAATACTTGCACAACCACAAGTCATTTAGTTATAAAATAGAAACTAAATAAACCCTTACATTAAATCCATAACCAATCCACAAGTTAGTTGTCAAAAAATATTAAATATCTATCAAAAACTTAAATGCAATGGTCAACTACAACTAGAACAAAACACAAAAAACTCAGTCAAAGAAGTACCAAGACATGATTGACCCTCAGAAGAATCACTAGCTTACTTGGTATATGAAGAAACTAGTCACCAAAGGTACTTAACTCGATCAAAAGTTGAACTTAGTTAAGATTGGAAATTGGCACCAACAACAATTTAGTCAACATTGGCATTGTAACTCAGTTAAAAAAGTAACTCGACACCATTTGTAACTCAGATAGAACTATCAACTCAAAAAACACATGAACTCAATGAACACTAGAATAATGGAACTTAGTAGATATATGAACTCAGTCAAGTCTTCCACTTGGCCACCACAACCACTCCGTAGCTACAAAAACTCAGTCAACACTTTCTGTAGGTCATTCATGTCTTGGTCCTTCTTTGATGGAGTTGTTTGTGTTTGGATCTAGTTGGAGCCAACCTTAGAATTTAATTTTGTGATAGGTATTTAATATTTATTGATAGCTAACTTGTGTCTTGGTTATGCATTTAATGTAAGGTTTATTTAGTAGGTATTTTGTAATAGGTTGACTTGTAGCCATGCAAGTATTTAAAGGGGTATTGGGTATTTTTGTTCCACGATGGAGAAGTCATTTAGTTGAGGAGTCATAGCACAAAGTATCTTGGAGCTAGAAGTTGGCATTTGAGTATGAAGATGTGTTCTTCTTTGAAAGATGTATTCTTCTTTGTAATGGGTGTAACCTAGAAGGTCATATAGTCAGGTTCTTTGATGTAAAATTTTGGATTCAAATATATGCAATTTTGTCTCTTTGGATCTATATCTCATTCCTCTTGTTCATTTTCCACTATGTGTTTGTCTTCTAGTTTCTAGATCACCTCGTTTTGGGGTGCATCTATATTCATATTGCATCATCCTCCTCCTGTGAAGTAGTGGTTTTGAATATCTTGGAATTAGTTTTTACGAGTCTCTCGAACCTTCTTCTACCCCCTCCAGCCTCCCCATCTGAATCCACTAGGTCCTTCTTCTTTCCTTTCTCCATTTTCAGCCTCTTCCTAGTGGTCATTACTAGGGTCTTCGATCTCCATAGGGGACCTACTAGGATAGGGTTAGCAAGTGGGGACCCTAGGGCCAATAATTCTTAGAGGAACATGTGGAGGGCAAGGGTCATGATAAGAAGGGATATCAACTTCTACAATTCTAGGTGGTAATAGGGACAATGAAAATGGTAGAGAAGGAAAATCAAACTCTAGTGAAGGATAGTGTAACTAGCACCCTTTTTCATTTTTTCCCTCACATCTACAATAGTGTCCACTAACTCATGTAGAAAAAAGAAAGGAATGGAAACACTATCATGATGTATGAAATGGTTAAGGAGGAAAAAATGGTAATAATAACACACCTTATACCTCCCTTCAAGAGTGAGATACTTCATCAAAACTATATAGACCTCATTCCAAGGCTTTGGTAGCTTCTTCCTAAGAAACCCACCACAGTGGCAGATAGAATCTTCTTCCTCCCAAAAGAAATGGTTCAAACTAGCCTCATCCATAGCTCTTGTCACTTTCTACCATTTCCTACCTTTTAGAGCAAGGACCATCACCATATTAATTACTTCTTTAGAGACCAGTAAAGTGATATCATTTACTGTCACCCTTCTGTCATCCCAAGAATTCACAAACTAAAGGAAACAACTTTTATCATAACCATTCATCATCTCCATAAATAGGACTAGACCCCCCTCCTCTAACATGTACTAGGTGAGGGGTTTTCTAGCACTTTCATCAATCATCAATGGTTTAATCTAAAGTAGGTTTTCCCCCATTATAATATCCTTCACAACACTACTCCCACTCTTCTAAGTCCTAGGCCAGGAATGTAAGTTGAAACCATAGTAACACTTAGAAAAAAAAGAAGCTATACAAAATAAAGCTTATACACATAAATGCCTTTAATGCCATGAAACTCCATGTCTTTACTCAACCTTGTTACTACATGTCATCTATCACTTCTCCTATTCAACTATTTCTCATCATCAACAGGGATCAATGCCATTTGAAATTTTAATTATTACTTGGCATTTGGTACAAATTTATTATAAGAAAAATCATAAAATATACACTCAAATATTACTTCAATTTTCTTTCCCTCTTGAACCTTGTGTCTTTATTATTAGAAGTACTCTTTCTATAAATTCTCACCATTTATCTTCCATGTCATGTCCCACCATTTGAATAAGCTTTGATTTATCATCATAATCAATAAATTCACTCTGCATAGGCCCAATCATGAGTGGTTTTCTTTATTCATGAAAGGTATTACCAAATTTGGTAATGCCCCAAAATCCCTCCAATAGCGTAATACATGCATCTTTAGACCCAATGCAGTCATCATGTCTATCACCACAATACCTTTCTAGAAAATATGTTGTGGGTCATATCACTTCAGGATCATTAATAAATGTCACACTTCTTCAATCACCCTTCTAAATGCCCAACCCACTTTTATAAGACCCTTCACCGTGTCTATGATAACCTTTGAGTCTCCTTCAATAACTACATTCTCTCACCCAATGCCAATGGTCAATTTTAAGCCCCAAAGGAGAGCCATAATCTCAGTAACATTATTCAAAGCCTTACCAAAATTACCAACATAAGACAACATTTTTCTACCTTTTCTAACTCTTATGATACCTCCTCCCACTAACCCATCCCCTCTTGCAACTCTGTCAAAGTTTAGCTTGACTGAATTTTCCTTTGGAAGGCACCATTTTATCCTTGCTTTGGTGAGCTATTTTGAATTTTTAACCTCCATAAATTCTTCCTCAAGTTTCCAATTCTTAGAAATCTTCATTTGGCCAAGCATGGGGGGAAAAAAATTATTCCATTTTCTATTATGCATGTTCTCCACTATCATCTTAGCAATCAATCTCATTACAACCTCCTCATTCTTTTCTTCATTTCTAAAGATCCTATTATTTCTTTCCTTCCAAATGCCCTAGTAGACATGGGGGGAATCACATTCCACATTTGGGTGAGGAGAGGATGGTGGAACAAACTCTACTAATTCACAACAAATTGTTCTATCACCACATGAAAGATCCACTCCACCTCTAGTATTTGGTGAATTATTTCCAAAGAAATTTTAGTAAAGCTACATTCTAGGAAGAGGTGGGGAATATTATTAGAATCCTCCCATGCATGGTTACCCACTAGAAAATGTTGACTTTCAAAATCAATTATTGAAGCCAAACCTCCTATCAGTAATTAGGAGACGTATCCTTCTCAAATATCATAATGTAAGTTGAACAAACTAAGAATTCTCTCGACAAAGTAATTTTCCATATGAAAGTATCCTCCCATGCCACCCCTAGAATTTTTTACCCTTTATGAAACTCACCAAGGTCCCCCACCAGGCTCCCCCTATTATAATTGCTCTTGGGCAGATGAAATTTCCTCTACCTCCTGCCAGCTCTAATAGAATCCATCACCTTATTTTTCATCACCAGCTGAAGATAATCCCTAAGTAGTCCATATTTTTAATGAACCAAAAATTTTCCATCCATCCAAGTATCTTCCCAAAATCTAAATTTACTACCCTCTCCCACCAACCATCTCACACCTTCCTTAAGAAGACTTCTATTCTTGATGATATTTACCCACACCTTAGACCCTATCCAGAGAAGATCATGGTATGTTATTAAAAGGAAGATGGATTTGAATTCCAAGGATCTATATAAGAGAGAATCTCATCAAGGAGAAGCATAGTGGAGGATTCACTAGGTTAATGAGATTTATTACTATTCACAATTAAAGCAAGATGTCAATGAGTTTTTATAGAATTGCATCATTTGTCAAATGGAAAAAAGAGTGAAGTAGAATGCATGGTTGTATTAGCCATTACTTGTACCAAAGAAGTTGTGGGAGGATGTCATCATGGATTTTGTTCTTGGTTTACCAAGGACTTGGTGAGGGCATGATTTTATTTCTATGGTGGGCAACAAGTTTTCAATGATGACACATTTCATTCTTTGCTAAGCTAGTGAAGTTGTTGGGTATTTCTAGTGTACACTATGGAAAAAATGAAAATAGATTTTAAGTTCAACTCATCACACCATCCATAGACTGATGGACAAATAGGGGTTATGAATAGGAGTTTTGGAAACTTTCTAAGATGTTTGGTTGGAGATAACCCAAAATGATGAAATTTTATTTTACCACAAGAAGAATTCACATATAATAATTATGTAAATAGAAGTACTAGAAAATCACCATTCCAAACTGTATATGGAACCAATCCTATAAATTCTTCTAAATTGAGAAAAATGGATGAAAGAAAAACAAGTAGTACTAAAGCTGATGATTGATGGGGAGGTGAGGAAACACATTACAAGGATGGATACATAGTACAAGGATAAGGTAGATGAGAAAATGAGGTATAAAGAATTTCAAGTTGGGGATGAAGTCATGGTTTATTTGAGGAATATTTTTTTTTAGTGGGAACATATACCAAGTTCAAAATAAGGAATCTCAGAGCATGCAACATATTGAAAATACATTATTCTAGAAATGACTATGAAGTAGAATTGCCTACTAAATTGAATATTTCACCAGTATTTAACATTTTATATTTGATAGGGTATCATGAAGGAGGTGATGGAGTTGAAGTCACAAAGTGTAATGAAATATTCTAGTAACTACTTCAGCTATAAAAGAGATTGATGAGATAGTGGACAATCATGTTGGAAGAATTACAAGTAATAGAACTTATGAATAATATCTCATCAAATGGAAAGGGAGATGAATAGAAGATTCATCATGGATAACAAGGGAGGAGATTGACCATCTTAGTTCTCCTCTGAAAACTTGAGACATGATAGGGTCACTTCTCAAGTTAAGGCTTTCTCATGGGAGAGTATCCTAGGTGTAAAAATAATCTTGCATCACCCAAAAATATTTAATTTATGTCTCTTGAATAAGGGTTGTCAAAATGTAGAGTTTCTATTTGTGGAAGCTTTATGCTTAGTAATTCCTTCATATGATCTCATAATATTTAAATTTTAGAGGTAGAAATTCTTCTTGGATATATCAGTCTATTGATTAAGGTTTACTATCATATCAGGACTAATCATAGAGTTGATAAGTAGGAGATATTTTTTCACTAGAAAGTCAAATTGTGATATTGTTATTAGGATTTAATTATGTTTTTTTTTCAGTCAAACTCATTTAATTATTATTTATGAATATAGTAATTCACATGAATCTATCTCTCATGTTAATAAATTAAGCACTTAGCACTCATTGGAACTAGGTGGTGCTCACAGAGGTGAAGTATCGAGACTTCTCTTGAGGTCACCCATCCTAGTACTAGGTAAAAGCCTAGATCTGTCTCACCTTTTAGGAAGTTTAAACCTATTTTGGTCAGACCTCATTTCTCTATCAAAACTCAATTTTTTTCAAAAAAAATTATCCTTATATAGACCTCAACATCAATATCATCATTATATAGATTTCATAGTATTTTGATTAGCAATAATACGTTATAATTTTAAAATATTGTAAGTAGGTATTTTAACATTTGAGAAGATGCTCCCTCAAAAAATGAATAAAAAATAGTATATCAATTCAAAAATGTTTTAAAATTATATTTATCCTGAGATGAGAGAGTCATCTTCAAGAATATGTAATATTTTTTTTCAAAATGGTGTAGATTTGATAGGGATGTTTTTACGGGAGGTAAAAATTTTTGGTTTCTGATAAGGTCAAACTTGAGTACTTATAACAAATAAAATATACATGGAAAAAAAAAAAATTTTGTTCCCTAGCTATACATGTCATCTATAACATATTTTTAAATCAAAGTAAAAAATGATGATTTCAATATACTTGTTTGACGAGAACTACAACCTTTTTTTTGTAATTAAAACAAGGATCACATTTTTTTTTAAATGACTAAACTCTTACTAAAAATAATTAAAAAATTTATAGGCATAAACTCCATCTAATTTCACACATTTTATAATTTTACACCATCTCCAAATTCTAAAAACAAATACCATTTGTATGTCATTAAAGATGAATAGTTTGTGTTTTGGGATCCTTTTTCTTTGTAAAAGGTGACACATGTGTTTTCTTTTGCCTAGTACTACTCTAACTTGATTGTGATTAACTACAATGTTTACCCATGGTTAATCCCACTTTTCTTTCAACCTCATTTGTAAGACATTCACCAAGTGGTGTACCTTATGAACCATTCACTAGAAATCCCCTTAAGCTCATCAATTAATAAGTAGGATATAATATCAACATCAAGTCAAATTGTGATATGCTATTAGGATTTAACTTTGTATTTTTCAAGTCAAACACATTGACTCATGATTCATAGTAGTGAGTCACATGAATCCATCTCATGATATTTTTGACATTAAGGTCAAAGTTTATTTATTAGTGACTCACACTTAGTCAATTGGTTAAGCTACTATTGAGCTTATCTTTCAGTTTTTCGTGTTAACCAAGTGATCCAATTACTATCGAGTAATATAGTTTCTACTAAGTAATATAATTATTGCCAAGTTCTATAGTTGCTACCAAGTTCCAAAATATTTATGCAATTCATGATAAGTAGTATCTACCAAGTTGTTTAGTGAAAATGCTAACCAAGCTTCACAGTATTAATTGAGTTGCAAAATGTCAACCATGATGTCTAGTATCTATGAAGCTTGTAGTATTAGTGATGAGAATCTATTGTTGATAGAGCAAATGAGTGATAACCAAGTGATTCATTTTATACCAAGCTCATAGTGTTAGTGTTGACTGAGCCATGGAGTGTTAACCAAGTGATTCAATCATATACTGAGTTTCATAGTGTTCACCAAGTTACACAAGTGTTGACCTAGTTCAAGCCACTTGGAAGTGATTAGTATGAATCAATCTTCTATGTCTACCGAGTACATGATGATGCTAATTATTGACAATAGTTTTTGAGTATTAGATTATCACCAAGTTTTTCTTCCAAACCTAAGTGTTAGTAGTTAGGCCACCTTTGTGATCATGATAAAAACCTATGTTGTAGCCAAATTTGATGAATTATGATTTGGATTGGTATCTATGTAATGAATTTTATCATATCCAAATAAGTATGTATGAAATGAATATGAAGAGTAAAAGTGTGAATTGAGAAGGCTACAAGCAGTATAAGGGACAACAAAGATTTATCTATCACAACAAGGTGATCTTTACATTTCAAAGGAATCTCAAACAACAAATCAAAGATATAGACTAGAGATCAGCCACTGGTTCATCCTAATAGGATATCAATTAAATTGTTTAACACGGTAGACTTAATAGTCTTTGACAAATATCTTTATCAAGTACATACTTCATTGTATGTTTTGTACATCCTTTCACAAGGTGGGCATAGCAGTCCTTATTGCTCCAAACAAGGTAGATCATTAGAAGTGATCAATTGTAAGCCTTAACAAGACAACTTTATGTTGCAATACTAAAGCTTGTGGGTATCATCCCCACCCCAGTTTTACTTTCTATTAGGAAGGTTTCTAGGTTACCATATCTTGTGTCAAACTATTATGAATGTTTTACTGCTTTCATTCTTTCATGTATACAATTAGATTAGAATATTATATGAAGGATTAATTGGTGAAATAAATTAAAACCTTATTTTCTTCTAGTTCACCCCTCCCCTCTCAGTAACCTTTCCTATCCAATATTTACAACAATTGGTATCAGAGCATTTTGGTTCTCAAATAAGAAGTTTACCATCTTGAGCAAAGATCAGAGGTAATAGAGGTATACAGGCTAGATAAGGCTATTGACAATGTAAATTTGGATCATGAATTAGCCATTGGTAAACTAAAGAAATAAAAGGATCAACTCTCTTAATTATTGAAAAGAAGGAAAGATCTTGTAGTACAAATGAATGAAAATCTCTACATTGAAGAAAGAATTGAAGATATTTGTCTAGAAAGAAATTCAGATGACTATCAAGAGAGAGCAACCTAACACTATGGTGTGTTATTTCTAGAGGTCAGCAACTATGAACCCCTAAGAATGATCCATCCCACTACGACATAGAAAGATAACAAGATAACCCTAAAATTTTATAGGCATAGAGCTACACACTTTATCTTCAGTGAAAGCTCTAGGATGCAAGCCCATTTTTTACTCATAAATATGGAACTAGATCTTTACCTAACACTCATTTAGAGTTGAACCACCAACATGAAACATTTACTGAGCAAGAAGCATCACAAGTGGAAGAATCTAATAATAGGAGTTGGAGGGCCCTTAGGGCCATTTAGATCTAGAGCCATCGAATGAACTTATATACCCACCTAAGTGATATGAGTCAAAGTAGTGACCCTATTATTTATGGGGCAAGAGTAGAAGTTCCCTATCAAATGGTAGGGTGATTGATTGATAAAAAAAAGCTAGTAGCCTCAACCCCATTGTTTCAATCGGCCCCACATCCCCACTTATAAAGAATTGAATTCCCTAAAATGTTGCATTCAGTTTAGATATATAAGGCTAATGCTCATGTTACCCCCCCCCCCCCCCACACCATTCTATAGGCAGTTAGTTGGTTAGTTAGTTAATTCATTAGTGGACCCCAAAATAAATTATTGTGGTTCATGAGATCAAACCCTCAACCCCCACATAATTTGTTCGAACAAAACTATAGGGATTTTGCCCATAATATGTTTGGATGTAGTAGCCCTACTTGTCTATAGGCTCTAGTAATCTTTGAATGCAATAGGCCCTATATTTTAAGGGTGGGCCCCTACCCTATATTTTAAGGTTTCCTATTCTTCTATTATTGTAAGGTAAGGTCACTTAATTCACCCACTATTCTATAATGATAGCCTATAGAAACAATGGGTGCACCACAAGCTATAGATACAGGGATCTATAATTTAGTAATAACTACTTATTTGATTGCATGGTGGATGCCTCATGACAATACTTTTTCCTCCTTATATAGCTAGATTGCCCTACTATTATAAGTCCCTAGTGCCCATAGAATTTTAGGGGAATCAAATATAACGTTGTTTTTTCCTTAGATTTCTCAATCATACATTTAATATAGTCATCCTAACATGAACTTTTGGTTGCCCTCAACAAATATTAATGCCACCAACTCTACCACTTGACCCAACCCTTAAAATAGTGGGGCTCACACTTCTCACCCAACTATAATAGTTCCCTTGCTCTAGCTCTACCTCACTCAGACCCTAGAGATATATGGCCTCTCATCAGTAAGTTGACATTGTGCATAGCTATTTCTATTAGCAATGAAGAATGCCCCATCTAACTGTAAGGCAGATCTTGGTGCAACATAATGTTGCATTCTTAGATTACAAGCCCCTCACTATGTTTGTCTCCCTTATTATAATGGGCTAAAGGTTGGGTGATGACGTAATTCTACATTCTTATATTGTGGGCCCTTCACTGCATTCACCCCCCTTATTATAAATGGCTAAACGATAGCTAGCCCCTTCCCCATCAGAAGATGCCTATATTTCCCTATCTCTATATTGGTTGGCTGGGTTAGTAGGGTAGGCATGGATAGTATAGAATCTCCTACCCTATAGTTCTATGGGCCCCCTAAATAGACCATAAAATTCTAGGGACCTGACCCCCACCATTATAGACTAGGGCAATAATCAATTCTATAGAAGGGACCCACCCTCCCCTACTACTCAAAGGTAGATTATTGGGCCTTATATTATCACCTTGGTCCCTTTCATCTAGTGGTTAGGACATCATCTTTTCATGTTGAAGACACTGGTTTGATTCTTGTAGGATATCCTTTAGGGGTAGGGTTCAATAAAGCCCTATCTCTATATTGTGGCTCAGGCCCTACAAATAATGATAGAAGGTGGGGGGTAAACTACATTGGTTTTTGGGTGGGCTACCTTGCTCTTGCTCTGACCAATGCATTGGAGCATTTGAGCTACCAAGGTTCCTTGCCATTAACCCAACCAGGTGCAAAGGTGGATATATCTGGTTGGATGGAAGGGCTGGAACTATCAATTCATTCCATTGCCACCCCTAATTTTTTATATCTAGTTGGAGGGAAGGGCTTGAACTATCAATTAATTCCATTGCCACCCCCAGTTATAGTCATTATCATGATTTTAATAACTCCTATGCTAAGAAGGACACTCGACCTTCACTTCAAAGCTCAATGATTCAAAAGCAAGGAACCCCCTCCCCTTAGAATAGATCTCTTCCACTTTGGGAGCCCTCAAGCCACCATTCACACTAGCCTTTTAGATTGATCTAAGAGTGCATGCTTCCCTACCAATCACTTGGCCCCTTTCATTATTCTAGATGTAATATGAATAGTGACGCCCCCCTAGCCTAGCCCCTATAATAATTTTCCTTAGGGAAAAATAACACCAAGATCAAGAAGCTCAAACACTAGCACAATATGGACCAATAATTGATGATCAAAATAAAATAATGAGAATATAATGTGTACATACACACTACAAGTGCCTATATATAAAGGCCTCTAAAATTACTAAGAGTTAGCAAAGTAATAAGCTTCACAACTAAGCACATGTCCACCAAGAGTGGATTATCCTCCATTGAGCACAAGAGTTTTTGCGATGATGAGAGGATAAGCTCACATAGGTTTATCTTGTAAAAAGATGTTGTAGGCACCATGTTCTTAATTAGAGTGCAAACAACTGTGTAATCTACATGAAAACTTAATTGAATATGCAAACTCCTATGTTGTCAACAAGACAACTCATATGACTACACATACTCTTAGGTGTGTACATGACAACTAATATAATAATGCATTAACCTAAGCAAACTTAATTAAAGTGTAATAATAATTAATTATTTACAATAACACCCCCCTTAAGTTCAACTTAGGGGAATGTACTTAAGCTCACAAAAGCTATAATGCAAATGCATGATGGGTCCCAACTACTAGCCATGTAAGGTACCCATGTACAAATGCAATGATTTACATACAGTGCTATGCAATGCAATCTCTCTAAAAATTAAGAAAGAGGGAAAAACTCATGGGAAAAACCATCCCCAAAATAGAAAGATAAATACAATAAAGAAGAGAATATTCATGTGGTCCCCCATGCTGAAAAATATCACACCCCTAAGAGATCTCACAAATGAAAATACTTGACCTTAGTGAAGAGCTTGGTGAAGGTGTTTGCAATCTATTGCTCTATAGAACAATACTACAACACAATGACCTACTCATGTATTAGCTCTCTAATGTAGGGCATATGAACCTCAATGTATTTTGTGTGCATTAGATGTTTTGAAATTTCAATGGCACTCTAATTATCACAATGTATGATTGTGGATCTAGGTATGTCAAAACTAAACTCCTTTAGAATTTGATATAAGCAAATAGCCTCTTTAGCTACATTGATAGCTCCTCTATACTCAACCTCAATCAATGAAAGAGAAATAGTGTTCTACTTTTTACTCTACCAAAAAATGGGGCTAAAACCAACATGAAACATGTATCCTGAAGTGCATTTGCGAGAATCAATATCTCCTACATAGTCTGAGTTCATGTAACCCACTAACTGTAGTCCAATACTAGTTGCATAGAATATCTCATATGTACGTGTACCCTAGATATAGTGTAAGATGCATTTGGCTACCTTCTAGTGAAGTTCATGTGGCTCTTGCATGAAGCAAGAAACCATGCCAACTACAAAGGACATGTTAGGGCATGTATGTGCCAAGTAGATGAAACTTCCAACCAACCATCTATACAAAGTAGCATCAACAAGTGGAGTGGAACACTTTGGTTCTAACTTAACATCTAAAAGAAATGGAGTATATGTAGCCTTGCAATCACTCATTCAAAATGGAACAAGTAGATCAAGAGCATACTTGGGTTGTGATAATGTGATCCCTAATGAAGATTGATGTATCTCAATACCAAGGAAATAATGAAATAGACCCAAGTCTATCATTGAAAATCTATCCTGCAAAGTAGCCTTGACACTATCAATGATGGATGTTGTACTCCATGTAATGATCAATTCATCAAGATAAAGCACAAGTAGTGAGTGAGAATCATCCCTCTGAAGAATGTAGACATTTGGATTAGAATGAAATCTGGTGAACCTTGATGAGAGAAGAAAAGAATCCATCTTGGCATACCAAGCTCTTGGAGCTTGTTTTAGTCCATAGATAGACTTTTTCAATTTGCAAACTAGGGTAGAATCCTGAATAAACCCCTATGGAACTCCATATAAAACTCTTCATAAAGATCACCATTCAAGAATGTGCTCTTCACATCCATCTAATGAACAACCCATCTCTGACAATTTTTTTGTTTGACATCTCTTGCTCTCTCATCCTGATGATGGATCACGTAGTGTGATTCGAAACGTTGATGGTAAAAATTGTCACACAATCTAATCCAAAAATTGATTCACAAAACTATGATGGATTGTGGAAATTTGATCACATTAACCCATCCCTGAGCTATTGTTATAGCTAGTGTCAAACAAATGGAGTTCATTTTTGCAACTTTTGCAAAGGTCCCAATGTAGTCAATGCTAGGTACCTAAGAGAAACCTTTTGCAACAAGTCTAGCCCTATGCTTGTGAGCACTTCCATCCACTGTAAACTTGGTTCAATAAATCCACTTACACCAAACCAATTTTCTTCCCTTAGGAAGAGAGACTAAGTCCCATGTGTCATTTCTCATAAGAGAATTATATTCTTCCTCCAATGCTTTATCCCATTCTAGAATTCTTGAAGCTTCTTTGAATGATTGAGGATTAGAAGCAACTTCAATATAAACATGAGGGAGTGAGTTGTGTTGTGATCTTGTCCTCCTAGTATCTAAAGCATTCCCTACCAATGGTCCTACTGCATCCAATGTTAGTTGAGCACATTTAGGTCTTGTGGAAGAAGATGTAGAAGTAGAAGAAATATCCTCAACCTCATCGAATTGATGCCTCTATTTGGGTCATGGATGAACATCTTCCAAATCATTGTCACTCTCTTCAATGACAGAGGAAGAAGGAGGAGTTGAAGAAGTAAAGCTATGACAACTTTCTTCAAAGTGTACACTCCTCTCATAGAAAATGTCATGTGTCTCTAGATCCATCAACTTGTAGGCTTTATGAGAGTCTACATAACCAAAAAAGGTGTAAGGTTTTCTTTGAGGTTCCAATGCCTTGCATTTTTGTGGAGGTATTCATGCCCATGCTGGAAAACCAAAGACTTTAAAGTACATTAAAGAAGGTTTCCTTCTAGTCCAAGCTTCAAAAAGAGTCACTTCATCCAAAGCTTTATGAGAAATTCTATTTTGGATGTAGTTAGTACAATTCATTGCTTCATCCAAAAAGACTTGATCAAGAGACTTATGTAGTAGCATGCAAGTGGTCATCTTCTTGAGAGTTTTTTTTTTTTCCTTTTGGGAACACCATTTTGCTATGGCGTATATGGTATTGAATGTTGAAGGTCAATTCCCTCTTCAGTACAAAAGTCTATAAGTCTTGAGTTCACATACTCCCCTCCATTATTTATTCGAAGGACTTTGATGGCTTTCTCTAACTACTTTTCTACTTGAGCCTTGAAGGTGAGAAATCATTCAAACACTTCAATCTTATGAGCCATGAAGAATACCCAAGTATAGAGAGAGTAGTCATCAATGAAGGTGAGTGCATAGCAAGAAATACCAAATGATGGCCCTGGAAATAGGTTGCCACATCACTATGAACTAGTTCAAGAACACATTGTTCTCTCCAAGACTTCCCCTTGTCAAATATTTTTTCTAGATGCTTCCCAAGTGTGCAACATAAACAAATACCTTCTAAAAACTAGACTTGAGGTAGACCATGAACCATGTTCTTGTTGCTAGGCTATTGAAGATACCTATAGTTGAGATGTCCAAACCTCTCATGCCATAGTTTTCTTTCTATATTTGAATGCACTAACAAGTCTTGTGCATTTGATTTAGGCATGAAAGAAGAAAAAGTGTAAAACCTTGAATCATGATTAGCTTCACCTGTTGCAACCATAGATTCATCTTTGATGCTTTTCACTACCACTGAATCTGGAAGAAATTCAACCTTATTTGAATCTCCATAGTGAGTGATTTGGTAGACTAAAAGAAGGTTGGAGATAAGATTAGGAACATAGAGAACATCTTTGTATGTTCCACATTCTATCTCAACTAAACCTTTTCCTTCAACTTCCACTATAGTATCATCTCCTACAAATATGTGAGGTACCTCTGAAGGTGTCATGGAAGAAAAATCTCTCTTTGAAGTATCCATGTGATGTGTGGCACCTGAGTCAATAATCCATTCTCCCTTACTAAAAGTTTTTGTGAGTAAAGCTTGCCCTTTTCTTTTAGAATCTAAAGATGAAGATACTTTTTCCTTATAAGCATTAGGCAGTGGAACATTGTGCTTCTTCATGATGCTTTTCAATTCAACAATCTAGCTTGTGATAGCACTAATGTTCATCATGACCAATTCTTTTGCAATAGGCACACTTCTTCTTTTCTTGATTAGTGTCCTCTTTTTGGTTGGTATTAGGAGAAGACTTGCCTTGTTGTTGATTTGATGTTGGTGTTGACTTTTCTATGCCCCCTTGTTTTTTATCTTTCCACTTCTTCTTTTTGCCCTTTCCTTTGTTTGTACTTTCACCAGCTGAATTTTTAGAACTCTCATTGTTATACACCAATGACTTGGACTTTGAAGACTTGAGAATCCCCATTTTTATCAACATAGCTTGTTCATCCTCTAACAACTAAGCATAGTCATCAAAAGTGATTTTCTTATAAGAAGAACCTAAGATAGTTTTTTGTGGTGTTGAAAGAAGAGACAAATGTGAAGTATTCTAATGACAACTTATTGTGAATTAGATAAATTAACTTGTCATCTTTAGTGGGACTACCATAATCTTTAACTTTTTTTCCTCAACTCATTCACCTTAATGATAAAATCCTAGATAGAATCAAAGCTCTTAGGATCTAGGGAGATAAGCTCATCTTCAATCTTGTAGACATCCTCCTCGGTTACTTTCCCATATAGGTTTTTAAGGGCATCCCAAGTTTCCTTGGATGTATTATATTTTATGATCTAATATAGGATCTTGTTATCAACCCCTAACCTAATAAGTCCTAGGGCTTTCCTATCTATTGTTTCCCAAGCATGAATTTCACTTTGAGATATTTGATCACCTATTGATTTTGGAAAAGATTCATCTGCATATTGAGAAACTTTTTCATTCATCAATTCACACCATTTTTTAACTGGTCATGTGGCATAGTTATGTGGTGTTAATTTTGGAAACTTAAGGTTTCCCATAATGCAAGGAAAGAAAGATAACAATAATAAAAGAGGAACACAACACCAAGAGACACCCCCACTTTTCACTCAATCAAACCGTGCCCCCCCCCCCCCCCCCCCCCAAATGAATGATTTTGGCACTTTATACTTAGTGTGATTACAAATAGCCGCTTGCCAATTTAGGCCTAAGTGGAATTTTGATTTTTCTATTTACAACCTCCTCTTAGAGTTTAAATCTAGTACTTAGCAATGCAGCTTAGATACACAACAATTTTGATTTTTAATCAAAGAAAAACAATGCAAAAAAGGACCTA
This sequence comes from Cupressus sempervirens, assembly GCA_028749045.1. NCBI lineage: Eukaryota > Viridiplantae > Streptophyta > Pinopsida > Cupressales > Cupressaceae > Cupressus > Cupressus sempervirens. The sequence goes on along the minus strand of CM053790.1, from coordinate 106,867,028 downwards.
TTCCTAAAAGTGTTATTTCTATCCACACAAGTCTATAATATGATTGTAGATCTAGAAATTAAATAAAAAATTAAGCACTTTGAAAAAAAATGAAACCTAAATATGTGTCTAGATGAGCTCATACGGAGCATTTGATGTTGCAAAAAGTAGGATTGGACAGGCATAGCCACCAAAATTTTAATTTTCTAACAAATCCATGCACCAAAACCAAAAAATAATAGCACCACTAAAAACTTCAAGAAATTCTAGCCTAAATCAAAACAAATGCACCTGATTTCAAGTTTGGATGAGTATGATATGGCCTCCTAAGTTGGACTACCAAATCAAAACTACATATGGTGAGGGGTCTATAGAGGAAACTACTTAGTTAAATTTGACATCCAAATGGCTATCATGGTAATGCAATTCCACCTACTTGTGATGGTCAAACAACCATCAAATTTAGGATAGTAAAATGATGATGTCAGTAAAAAAGGGGGCCTAATCAGCTGACTATGCAGTTTGTACTATACAGACTACTGGTGTGGTAGTTGATGTGGTGATTACATACAACTGACATGGAAATTGATGTGTGTCTACTAATGTGGTAACCGAGTCACTTCCTACATTGGTGGGTGTCATGTTGTGATCACTTCGGTGTTTGAGGTGGTAGAGGATGTGGCATTTAAGTCATCATTGGTGGTCATGTGGTAGGAGCAAAGGAAGTTCCATGTAGAGGATTCATTACTGGTGGAGGTTGATGGATGGTGGCCAGCATACGAGGCTACCAGTAGTAGGTGGCACTAGGAAGCAATGATGGTTAACATCAAGAAGTAATGACCAATGGGAAGTCGGCTGCTCTAGAAAGTGGAAGTTGCCAAAGTTTGAATGGTGGCACCAAGAATTGGGGAAGCTGGTAGGTGATGTCACTGGTGGATGGTGGGAAATTAGTCCCACATGCATGGTGTGATAACTTTGGATACATTTAAAAATAATAAGCCATAGATGGTAAAGTTCTTGAAGGCTGTCAGAGTTGTTAAATGTCATTGCTAGGTGTTTGGTGGAAGATGTCACCAAATTAGATGTGTTGGTTTATGTGATTCACTGGGTGTGATGTGGAAGCCAATTGCAGAGGAATATTCTAGCTATGGGGACTGGGGTTTGACTGTCTAGTATACCTACAAAAAATGCTTCTTCTACAGGCTTGATGGCCAAATTTTTTTGGAAAAAATGTAGATCCAAAAAATGTAAAGACACAAATTTTAAAAAATTGCAAATCTAAAAGATCATACCAATTTTGCAAATCAGGCCTTCAGGTTTCAGTTTGCAAAAAAATTTGCCTCAAATTTGACTATAGATTAGGGTAGGAAAATTTATAGTCAAAATTCTCCAAATCAAAGTTGTGGATGCAATGGTGAGGTCTGCTTTGGCTCTAGACACTCCCAATAGCTATAGATACTCCAAATCTAAATTGTGGCCCTCCAAGAGGTGAAGCAAAAATGGTCTTCAATGGCTATGTGAAGAGAAGCTCCCTCAGCTTTGGTACCATGTAAGAATTTTCCTTAGGGAAAAATAACACCAAGATCAAGAAACTCAAACACTAGCATAAACCAATAATGGATGATCAAGATAACCACAATGAGAATATCATGTGTACATTCACACTAGAAGTGCCTATATATAAAGGCCTCTAAAATGACTAGGATTTAGCAAAGTGATAAGCCTCACAACTAAGCACATGTCCACCAAGAGTGGATTATCCTCCATTGATCACAAGAGTTTTTATGATGATGAGAGGATAATATTACACAGGTGTATCTCATAAAAAGATGTTGTAGATACTATGTACTTAATTAGAGTGCAAACAACTATGTTGTCTACATGACAACTTAGTTGATTATGAAAACTCTTGTGTTGTCAACAAGACAACTCATATGACTATGCATACTCCCAGGTGTCTACATGAAAACTAATATAATAATGCATTAACCTAAGTAAACCTAAGTAAAGTGTAATAATAATTAATTATTTACACTAATTTCCCTCTAGCCATTTCATGGGCCCTATCCATAGAATTTTATAGGCTAGGGATATGAATCTGGAGTGGAACTGGATGGAATCAACTGCAAAATCAAAAGTGTCAACCAAACTACCTATGCCCACTTATTTCTGAGTGGTTAGCATTAGATAACATACTTATCTGATTCATTAGATTCTAGGGTGATCCATGTATAATTAATGGGTTTGATTAATCACATTCAAGTGTCGATTCAAGAAGCTAGCTATGATGGTGGGCCCCTTATCACAATGAATTCATTTTGTCTAATCTTGGCTAGAGAAAATATGAATATTGATACTTGGTTCATAATCCTAGTGTTGAGTTAGTTGGAATTAGAATCATCCTGTGGCAACCAGGTGCCCCCCTTTTAGATTATTCTGCCCCTACTATTCTAAGGGAGGGTGAAGAACCTTACTTTCATGGGACCTTCTTTCACACATGAGATCAGGTTCACCATGGTGGGGCTGAAAAACTATTGAAAGACAAGCCTGACTATCTAGAATGAATGTTTATGTAGGATGGTGGGCATGCTACCTAAAGAAACAACAATAGGGGGGGTCTCAAGTCCAATAGACTTATTATGGAGATAGATAGAGAAGTATTATGCATGCATAAGGAGGTTTATCTAGATTCTAGATATAAAACTCACCTTGACTGTAGTATGTCCAAAAACCAATCACCCTTTCTATTTATATGGGAGGGATTGGATTGGCCCGAGTTCATTTTGTGCCTTATTCAGTTGTGCAACAATGAGTCCAAGTTCCCAAAAGGCGATCTAGTGATACTTTTTCCTTTTATGAACCACACTCTATTCTGGATGATTCTAGATGATTTACGAGTGGGCCCTACTTGGCCCTAACTAGTCCTACCTAGCCCTATAGTGTAAAGATTCACCTAAAACCAACTTGAGGCCCCACTATTCTATTTTTGACCTCATAATTGGTAGGGGGAATATCCTGTCACCCCACCCCTACCTTGTAGGGAGTTGTAGGTGGTTGTTGAGCTGATGTGTTGGAGAGTTGCCTATATATGTCTAGGGTGTCAGAACAACTATATTGATCCAATCTTGTGTTAGAACAACCATACCATTCTCTTTTCTAAGACCTCGATTCATAGATCCCACTTAATAGTCTAATAATCATGGTGACCCAACCATCAATGCCCCAAGGTTGATCCTACTATATATAGAACTGTTGGGACCCTGAAGCTAAAGCTCTTTTTGATGAAGGCTGAGAGGACTACTATCTCTATATGTAATATTCCTACCCCCCTTTAGAACTCAATTCTATATGTCACATGTTAGCTTCCTCCCACTCTACAAGGATAGAGAAATTTTGTGATTAGCCTATTTAAAAAGAGCAAGGGACTTAAGTTCCACAAATGAAGGTTTCTTTCTTTCTTATGGTCAAAAAGGGCTACCAACCCTAGGTACCCAATCTATATGGATGGAGAGGAGGAGGGGTTCAGTGATGGAAAAAGAGCTTGAGGAAGAAGAGGGGATCAACCAATTTTTTTTATAGTAGATTCTACAATTTATTCTATTGGCTTAGCATCTGTTGATCCATAAGTGGTAGAAGCAGAAGTAGGAACAAAGGTCACTAGCATGTACAAAAGTAGGAGAGGCATAGCTTGCAAGTCCAAGTCTAGCAACATCCCTTCTCGCCTTTATAAATAGCAGGGCTAGGGCTATGGTGCATGATAAATGGATAGATGGTTTCTTAGGAGCCCTATAGGCACTTGCAAAAGTCTTGCTCATATGCCCTACTATTTTATGGCCCGCTACTATTGTACAGGTGAAAGGGGACCCATTCATTCATTATTGGGTTCATCAATAGTTTATTGGGGCCTTCTAGTGCCTTGGGAGGTCAACCTTAAGTTCATACACTAATGGATTAGTAGGTTGCTAGCACAAATACCTATACCTAATGTGCTACCCTAGAACCTAGTGTTGGGTGCAAGGCTACAATAAGAACACTAATTAGTTTAGGAACCAATCCCAAAGATAGAAGATGTAATAACAACCAACTAAAAGTTCCAAATAATCCTCTACATTTTGACCACTACTTTTGGTTCAACTATTCATTCAACATCTCTACTTAGAATAGTAGGGGCTTCCCTCTATTCCAGTGTTTTTTTTTTGGTAGGTAGGACACGATCGAGTCCCCATTCATCTCGTCAAATCATAGATACCTTTTTCTTGATTTCCCATAAAATTATAGGGCTAGGCCCCACCCCTCCCCTCCCCTACCCTAAAATTCTATGGCTATAGATAGATGGGGATTGATTATTGGCATGCAGCAAATAATCTGTTTATGCTAAAATGTAGGGGGCCCGACTAGGACTATAGTTTTATGGGTAGTGCCCTAAAATTCTATGGGCATAATGCAAAGGGGCAATGATTATTGGGTATTAAGATAGGGGATTCTATATATAACATGGGTGCTTACCCTTCTTCCTTCCTACCCATGATTGGCCAAGCCCACTGCTAACAAAGTGGTGTACTATCTATGTTCTGCTCGATGCAAGGTTGGATTGGGATATGAACTCTTTTTGGGGACTTCTCTGAGAAATCCATCTATACCATAGCTTTCCACCTAGACTTTGGATACTGAATGAGTGTGAGTGCCAGGATGGAAAGGAATCATAACCAACCAATGCCTTTTTTCTATAATTTCCAATTATTTTATACAAAGCTCGCTCAACTAGTTAGTCATCTACATGCACTCTCTATTGCCTAGTCCAATGCCTCCAGGAGGTGTGCTAGCCACTGATCGAACCATTGATTCCACTTCACCATATGGGGTTCTTGAATCCCAGCTCCCCATTCATATAGTTTATAACTAAGGCCCTACAATAATATAAAGGGGTGTATTCTACCAGGTAGAGGGAATATAGGGCCCCAGCTTTGGCTCAACCATATATATCAGTCTGGAGTTGGGAAAGAGAGGAGCCAATCTCACGTGCCTATGTGTGTAAGACCCCATCTGCAAGGCCTTACCCCAACCCATCATAGCATAGTGATACATTACTATTATTTTGATACTCATGACTTGAGATGTCGAGACATTATCTGATGCTTTGAACATATTATATTATTTCATGTTGTGTGATGTTATTTTCAGATAATTGATGTCCATCATTTAGTGTTTTATGTATATGTATGTTGATGAATTAAGTAAAAGGTAGGATTAACATATTGGTTTAAGATATTTTAATGGTTAAGAATTGAATAGGATGAGAGGAACCCTAATTTTTTTATAGATGGATGTTTTAATTTATTTGATTCCTGATACGTATATATACATACGTACATGTGATTTCGGGACTACTGATTTGTGCAATGAGTGTGCAGATATTTTAGTCAAGGAAACTGATGGAAGAAAATAACTAATCCCTATGTGCTAATTTTGGAAACCTTTTTTGTTCGTAATTCAAGTGTTTTATTGTGAGTTGTATGTATGTATCCTTATGTGATCAGTAAATGTTAATGTTCGTAACTATGTTTCTTTAGTGTCGCTTGACACTCGTGAATTGTTTATGTTCTTCTATGTGCTAACTAGGGTTAGCTATGTAACCTTTGGACCTAAGTTGGATTAATTTAGTGTCTTTTTGCTAATTTGGTTTTTAATTGAGTTTAGTCACCCTTAATTCAGATTAGTGCTTAATCTACATTTTTGAGTTGTTAGATGGTCCTATTTTATTCCTAGCTTTTGTTTGGCTCTAAACCTATTCCTAAGGCTTTAAAGCATGAAATTTTTATACCCAAGGGGTATGGGTATGGGTTAGTGGTCTTTTCCAACCCCCAAGCCCCTTTTATTGACTTTTGAGGCCACTCAAAAAGTCTCTTTTTGCTTTTGTGCGAAAATTGACTATGGCTACCATGAGTTGTCTCACCTCACCTCCAATTAGTGGTTAACCATAGTATGGGTTGAGTTAGGAGGTTCTAGATTTGTAGGTGGGTGGGAGAAGTTATTGATCCCTTTGGTGGTTGAGTTTGAGGCTTATTTAGAGGGCCTTCTTGGACTAGTTGAGGTTGTTACCCAATCTCTACATTTAGAGAGGATTCTTAGAAGATTGAAGCAAGGAAGAGAAAAGCTCTACTCAAACTTGTTCATTTTCCATTACCTTTTTGTGCAGGTACGAATTCTCATCTTGCTTGTTCAGATTTTCATGTTTGTTTCATGCTTATGCTACCTTGTTGTTGTTTGAATGCTTGTATGTTTATGGGTATATTGGGTTGATTTGAAAACCATGTTATTTTGAATGATTTCATTTCATGTTTATGTCTACAATTTTTGAAGCTTTCTTTTATGGGTGTTTTGGTATTACTCACCCTTGGATAGGGAAGAGGTGACCAATTTTGGGAAAGGTCCTTTTAGTTGGACTCCAACAGTGTAGAATCTCTTCTCAGGACGAGAAGAGGGAGAGAGGGTAGGGTATTATGGGCCCCTACCTATCAGCACAAACCATGTATGATTTTTGGCATGTAAGAATGGAAGAACGGAAGTTCTTGATTTATAGCCCCGATTGGGCAGTTGGTTTGGTGTTGTGTCTGACATCTCCTATTGGAAAAATCCACCTTTCCCTAGTTTTGATTCATTGTGAATCCTATTGTATAAACCTTGTATGAATATGCATGTTTTATTGTCTCTTGGTTATACTTGGTTGTCACCCGATCAGATTTTGTTCCCTCTACAATTCTTAGAAATGTTTTGCAGAAATTGATATGGAACCCTTGATGATGGTCATGAAGGAAATTTAATTTAAGTGTTGTAATTAAGGATTGAAATCCTATGTAATGTGTATCTCAAAACCTTGTTGTAATGGCAATGACACTAGGTTTTCTTCCTAGTTCTATCCCAGCTGAGCCTTTGAATCAGGTTTGCCAATAAAAAATGGTGATTGAGTAATGTTGCTTACCATGAGATTTAATCGTAATTTTTCAATTATATGGATGCTCATTAAAAATAGGATGAATGATGATGGTTTAATTAAGCAAAATTTTCAAGTTCCTTATATGTTCAAAATGAAAATTATGTTAAGGAAAGAAACTAATGGCTATGGTTGATATATTTCAATTCAAGTTGTATAGGAGATCGAATATATTTGGTGTTAATGTGACACAAACTATTGTATCCATGTTTTAATTGTATTCAAAAATATAGACAATATATATATATATATATATATATATATATATATATATATATATATATATATATATATATATAGATATATATATATATAGATATATATATATATATATATAGATATATATATATATATATATATATATATATATATATATATATATATATATATATATATATATACACTTTGCCTTGTGATTCTATACTTAGGAAATTTTTTTTAAAAAAATGTTGCAAGAGAATAAAAACTCTTTGTCTTTTGTATGGGAAAAGAATTGTTACCTTTTGGGTAATAGAGAATCTAAAAGATTCTCTTATTATCCTCTTTGTTTTATTGAATATTGTATTTAAAATTAAAAATAGTAATTAAATAAACAAGAAAAAGAAGAAGAAGAAAAAGAAATTATAACTTATCATATAAACTAAATATCCTAAACTTACCTAGAAAACTTTATGTCATCAATTCGTACTCATCTCCCTTGGTGGACGTCAATTAACTTGCTTTATAAAAAGGTTTTGTTGCAATTTTTGTTTGCAAAGTCAACTGTCATCATGATTGATGACATCACTTTCTCCCATGTTCCATCCCCTCTCCAACCTGGGCACTCACTTGTTTGGAAGGTAATAAAGTTGTTTGTTGTTAAAATTAAACAAAGTTGCTAACATATTAATTTACCTTTTTCCTCACCCCCACAAAACCCTTGGTCACCACCTCATCTAGCAGCATGCATCCCACTTGGGCTTGCATGACATGCCGCCCATGCAAGGACAAGGGGCCCGACCTACCATGCGCAGGCCTAGGGAGTAGGTGGGGGCATGGGGGGGGGGGGGGCAGCTACTGAGTTCCAAAATCTTTATACGGTTCATGACAAGTAGTATCTACCAAGTTGTTCAGTGATAGTCCTAACCAAGCTTCATAATATTAACTGAGTTGCATAGTGTCAATCATGCTCTCTAATATCAACTGAGCTTGCAGTATTAGTGATGAAAATCTAGTGTTGACCAAGCTAACAAGTTTCAACCAAGTCATTCAATTTATATCAAGCTCCCAATGTTAGTGTTGATCGAGCCTTGGAGTGTCAACCAAGTGATTCAATTCATATACTGAGTTTCATAGTGTTCACTGAGTTACACAAGTGTTGAACAAGTTCAAGCTACTTGGAAGTGATTTGTATGAACTAAAATTCTATGTCTACTAAGTGCGTAATGATGCTGAGTGTTGACAATCATTGCTAGGTATCAAAACATCACCGAGTTTGTCTTATGAACCCAAGTGTCAATAGTTGGATTGACATTGTGATCTTGATGGAAACCTATGTTGTAGCCAACTTTGATGAATTGTGATTTGGATTGGTATCTATGTAATGAATTGTATCATATCCAAATAAGTATGTATGAAGTGAATATGAAGAGAAGAAGTGAAAAATGAGAAGGCTACAAGTAGTATAAGGGACAAAAAAGATTTATCTATCACAACAAGGTGATCTTTACATTTCAAAGGAATCTTAGACAAAAAATCAGACTTCTAGATCAGACATCAGCCACTAGTTTATCCTAGTAGGTGTATGAGTTAAATCCTTTAACAAGGTAGAATTAATAGTCTTTGACAAATATATTTACTGAGTTCATACTTCATTATACATTTTGTAAATCCTTTCACACGGTGGACTTAGCAATCCTTATTGCTCCTAAAAAGGTAGATCATCAGAAGTGATCAAATGTAAACCATAACAAGCCAACTTTATATTGCAATACTAAATCTTGTGGGTATCATCCCCACCCTAGTTTTAATTTCTATCTAGAAGGTTCCTAGGTCACCATATATTGTGTCAAAGTTTTATGAATGGTTTACTTCTTTCATTCTTTAATGCATGCAATTAGATCAGAATATTATATGAAGGATTAGTTGGTGAAATAAGTTAAAGTTTTATTAGTTCCTAATTCACCCCTCCCCTCTTAGTAACCTTTCCTATCTACTATTTCCAAAAAATAAATGAAATACTAGAACTCATTGTATCTAGGCAATTCTCACAAAGGTGAAGCACCAAGACCTCCTAGGAGGTCACCCATCACAATACTACTCCACCTTGAGTGTGGTTACCTACATAATTTTCTCCATGGTTAAACCCACTCTATTTGCCACCCTATTTAAAAAACCTTCACCAAGTGTTTTTCCTTATAAACCATTCATTAGAAATCCCTTAATCTCATAAATTGGTAAGTAGGAGATATTTTTCCACAGCAAGTCAAATTCTAATAGTTCTATCATGATTTAACTATGTATTTTTGTAGTCAAGCTCATTGATTTGTGCTTCATGAGTATTCATTCACACGAATCCATCTCTCATGATAATAATTATAACACTTAGTACTCATTGAATCTAGGTGATGCTCATAGAGGTGAAGAACTAGGACTTCTTAGGAGGTCACCCATCCTAGTACTACTCCATCTTGAGCATGCTTAACTATAAAATTTTCTGCATTGTTCAACCCACACTTCTTGTCACCTCATTTGTAAAACCCTCACCAAATCTTGTGGAACGGGGAAAGATCATTAACAACTAGACTATTGATGTTCAACTTGCATATGAATAAGTAAAGGCCACAAAGGAAATATTAAGGAAATCCTTGAAGAGAAGGAAGGAGATGGATATTCAACAAAATGACTCCCTATACCAAGAAGAAACTATTGAATAGATATTTGATGAAGGAAATTCTAGTGAATCTGATGCAGTAATAGAAGATCTACTGGAGAGAAACAATAGCCTAAATGAAGAAGTTAGAGCATTGAAAAGAGAACATGAAATTCAAGAAGGCTATGGGAAGTGATCAAACAAAAGAAAAGGGTTGAGGAAGAAAAAGAAAATGTTGAAGATGACAAGGCAATACCTAATGAAGACAATAGGTAGTTGGTTATTAAAAAATCAAAGAAATGTAGAGGATAAAATATAATTAGTTTGATATGCTCAATCAATTGCTAAGCGCAAATCATGAGATTGCAAGAAAGTATTGTAGAGCACAAATCTAAAATCTAAAAATGATTGACTAACAAATAAATTGAAAGTTGAAAATGAATTTTTTGAGAGTTTGAAAAAACCTAAAGAGGCTAAGATATTTATGAATGAACAAATGAATGCACCAGGAGACCTCGTTACATTGTTGGACTAGGCTATGTCAAGTTCCTATTAGGTGTCGAGCAAGGATGATTGTAAAAGAGAGGAAAATAAAAGAATGTGAATACAAAGCCATAGAAAAAGAGGCCTACATGTTATCAGTATGGAAAACCAAGTCACACAAAACAAATTTGTAGGAGCAAGAATGGTAAGTCAAACCCTAAATCAAAATTCAATGGTTATTGTCTTGCTTTCAAAAAACAAGGTCATCAAGCATATGAGTGTAGATAAAAGGTCAATAAGGCACCAAATAGTTCTATATTTGAAGGTTATTGTTATACATGTCAAAAGGATGGTCATAAATCATGAGATTGCAGATCTAAGAGAAAGAACAATTGGACACCTAACGGTCAAGGAAAATCACTTAAGAAAGGTACTACCATAAATTGGGATTATAATACTTGGGTAAATTGTCAATATTGTAGAAAATATGGACACATTGTAGCTAATTATGCTTAGATACATCTCAAAGGAAGATCCAGTAACTAAGGAAATTTTGGACCCATATGTTTTAATTGTTAGAAGGTCAGTCATGTAAGAAAGGATTGTATGAACCAAGCATCAACACCAAATGTTGAGGAAAATAATGGAAAGTAAAAGGTCAATACTGAAAAAGTAAGGAGTGAAATGAATGATACATGGATAAAGAAGTTAGATGAAGGCAATAGTTCAAATGGAGAATTTGTGATCATCGAATCTAATGGATTAGGTGGGCCCCCACCTCAAACTAAATAAAAAGGTATATATTGAACTATGTTTAATTTTGCTATATCATACAATAGTTCCTAGTAGTGCATGTGTGTAAGTCCAAATAAACATTATTGAGGATACATAAAACGTGTTAACATTTGAGTTCAAGATGAATTGTGGTACCAAGTTAAAAATTTGATAAAGGCCAAGTTCTAGTTTTGAGTACTAGTATGAACTGAGTTTATATATTGGTCGAGCAATGCCAAAGGTTGTGTATGCATTAAACTTTATTAAGTAAGCAAAGCTAGCTGTAATACACCTAGTGTATATCTAATATTGGTATGGAGCATTTAATAGAAGTTCAATTTGACCATTTGAAGCTATTTAGTTCATTTTTGAATTTCATTTTGACTCACCAGGTTATTGAGTTTTCAAAGTGATGAATTAAGGCAATTTGCAAAGCAATTTTTGTGAATTGTGAAGAGATTCTAGAGTGATCTTTCATTGTAGAAAGTAGTTTGTGCAAAATTATTTGAGTCAATTTGTAAATTTGTGAAGTTATTTGAGTTTGAAAAACCTATATTGCAAGAATGTCATCATCTATGTCTACAAGTGAGAAGAGGGAGGCATTGAGGATAGAAAGTGCAAATTATTCATAATGTTAGGTCATGTTATATGTGTAAGATTGGTGAGATAGGTGATTTTGAGATGAGGAATGCCTATGACAAGTCATTTGAAAATGGAATGTTGAAGGATTAAAAAAAGATTGTGGCCAAAATAGGGTTAACATATGCCCTATCATTTCCAAAGGTATTCAAGGTCAAATAAATAAAGATCATGTTGAGTAGGTTAGACAACATGAAATAATGGATGGAGAATAGGCCAGTCAAGATCACTCTTTTGGACCGAGTGAAGACTATTCATTGCCAAGCGATGGATGTGATTGAAAACCTCACAAATGAAAAGTGGAATGGCCAAGATATGTCAATTAACATGATTGAGGATGATATGATTGATTTTTCACTTCATATGATTGCTCATAAGTTTTATCAGTCGAGTCGAGTGAAAAGTGTGGCATGTGTGGTTGTTGACACATGATACAAATTTGTTAAGAAGGATGATAATTATGATTTGGTTGAGTTGTAATGGAAACAACTTGTAGAGAACCTTGGAACTGTAAGGAAAGAAAAGAATACATTGTGTAATTTTGGTTCTCTCATCCTATGTATATTTTTCTATGTACAAAATTCTTTTCCCACTATTGGAGATGTTGTTTATGGTAAGACAAGGCTAGTGATTGAGAAGATAAATGAATTTATTGCTAAGATAGGTGATAATTTTGAGACCATTATGGATGGTTATTTTGAAGACTTCAAGAGAAAGTTGAAGAATAGGTTCAAAATACCTAAGTTAGTTTTTGATCATTACTATGATCACATATATTTTCTTGTTGATACAAATTATACATATGTACAGGTTGTTATACCTAGGGTGGTATGGCTAAGACTTATGCATTATGAAGTGAATATTGATGAAGTGTGAGCTGACATCACAACTTTTCTAGCTAAATAGATTGACAAGAATGTCAAGCCATTCGACACATATGAGACTACAAAAATCAAAATAATGATGGAAAAAAGGTTACTAAGATTGTGTTGGTGTTTGAAAATTTTACTAGGTTTTCAATTATCCCCGTGAGAATATGACATATCTAGGGGCAGCTAACTCCCATCTTCAACACATCATTTCAGACACCGGGCCAACTATAAGGCCAGACCCTTCTTCTACTTCAAGCTCTGCTAAACCTAGGTGGGTAGACCTCAAATTCAATCAATACTGTACCAATGCAAAAATATATCCCTGAATCTATTAAGTAGATGAAAACCCTTATATATCCTAATGGCTTATGAAATGACATAGATATACAATAGCTAAATGCAAATCTATGAATATTAGAAGCTGAGTGAGGGTTAAACATTTAGGTCCTTCAACATGTGAGAGGAAAATATATTTGATTAATAATGTTGATTTCAACAAAACCTTAGATATGCAACAATAAGACCTAATGATCCTATAATTGATCAGTGCCTTAACCATTGGGTAAATTCATGAATCACAAACATACATATGGATATCTAAGACATATGTGCATCTTCAAATATTTGATCTATCTATTTAACTTGTAAATAGACATCAATGCTCAATTTAAATCCAATTCTTACATGATATCCCCATTAGTAAACTTGCAACCCTATTGATTCCCTGAAGCATTTATATAACCTCTTGGGTTATAAGCAACACTAAAATAACATACAGCCTTAAGGGACTACAACTACAACCTAAGCTTTATGTCAAAGATTGTAAAACATTGAAAATTAGCTAATAAAGGAGACAAGATTCAAGTTGAAACTCAATCATCTGCTACTCTTTGCATTTATTTCCTTGAAATTAATACAATCATATGCATAAAAATGAAAACATAGAAATACCTAATAGATTTGAACTATCTGTATTAACATTCCTAATGATGTTCATATAAGAGAGAATATGCTGAAGAAAATGGTTTCACACTAAAATACTAGAACCCTACTGGTATTACCCAGAGAAAATTGCCAACCCCACAAAAGAAAAGAAGAAAGAAAGATATAGGAAGGAAACCATTCTCGGATTGGATTTTCAATTGGTATGTGTATCCTTAGAATTCCTTCCCTAGAAGCTTGAAAAGAATCTCTCTACCTTCTCTCCGTAACTGAAATCAAATCCCCATGATTCTGGCTCCTCAAGGCATAAAGAATCTCAAATATTTGATTCACCATCATAACTGATTTTTTGATGCCAAGTTTAATTCACAATAAAAGTAAAAATTAGTTGAAAAGTGATTTCAAGAAGCCAATGTAACCTTTTCAAGACTATTTTCTCCACATTCAGGCTTCAAAAAGTATTCAAATCTACCCTTTAACCAACTTTGATGCTCTATGATCAAATCTTCCCATTCTACTGAGAAGGCCCTAGAAATTAAAAAACTGCTTACAAACTAAACTAGTGAATTGTTGTGCAAAATCTGAATTCATATTTGGAAAATTCAAATTCTTCCAGTTTCATCAGTATATTATAAGGCATATTTCAGATAAAAAATGCTCCCCTGGTAGCAATTTGAAAATTTCAAACTTGGATTGTATCAAAGCTTAAAAAATGAAAAATTTTAAAAATTTATAGAGTCTAGACTATATAAAACTTCAAATTCATTTGAATTTTTCATTTATGCATTTGGAGCATCTCAATTTCCATTTGAAAATCAGTTCTTTATTCCTCCTATTTGAAGATGCCACATGTCAAATGTTGATTGGCCATGATAATTGAAATATTAATTAATTAATTAATATTTTCTTAATATTCATTTTTCTCATAGCATTGGAGGCATTTGAAATTCTCTTTCCGTTCTCCTGCACAAGGATGATATTAATATTTTAATAATATCTCCTAAATCTCGTAGCCCTAGAGTCTTTGCACATTTCCATTCACATTCACACGTTGTGCTAAAGGCTACCCTTTATGTTCTCACGACCTCCACGTAACACTGGAGAGCTTCAAAATTTGATTCACGTGCCTATGAGTTTCAATTTTGAACCTCCTTTATGTGCACACGGTGAAGCTCGGAGCATCAAGACCT